>JAODAL010032545.1:0-46807 GCA_025379985.1 Phyllomedusa bahiana | reverse complement strand
TGAGGGATGGGTTTGTCAATTTCTTTTCGAGTCGAAGTAAATATCGACAATTTTTCTCCCCGTTACCCCGATAGCCATAACAGTTATCGCGATGCCCTTTTAAGTTTTGGGCGGGGCAACATCTTCATTTTTCACCCAAACAGGGGGGAAAAAGCGGGAAATTAAACATCCCGTAAACTTTTTTCTGCAAACCTTAGGCAAGACATTGGCTCAAGAGTCCAGAAAAAATGACAGGTATTCATATCCCGTCGTACCCGCATCCCCCTTAAACCTGAATGCCCCCAAAAATTTAAAAAAAGTGCCAAAAGCAGTATTTTTTGAACTTTCTTTTAGTTGAACGGGACATTGACACCCCTGTCCGGGAAACGCGCATGACCCTTAAAACCTGTCTCCCCCAAAGATTAAAAAGTGACGGAAAAAAGGAGTTTTAAACCCACCATTTTAGTGAATGGACATTGATTGCCCCCTGGACCCGCATGATCCAAAAACCCCATGCCCCCAGTTTAAAAAAGTCCCGGAAAAAAGAGTCTTTCAACCATTTTTTTTGAACTGGAATTGAGTATACCTGTCCTGGACCACAGCATGACCCTTAAAACGGTCAGCCCCCAAAAATTTTAAAAATGCGGAAAAAAAGGTTTTGAACCACCTTTTTTGTTAAACGGACATTGACTACCTTGTTTTGGCCGCGCATTACCCTTAAAACCGCAGCCCCCACAGAAAAAAATCCCCGGAAAAAGGGTCTTTGAATACCATTTTAGTTGAATGGTTTTTGACTTACCGTCCTGTACCCAGCGCCCTCAAACCTGCATGACCCACAGATAAAAAGGCCAAGGAAAGTATTTTGAAGCGTTTTTTAGTGAACGGGCATTGACTTCCATATCCTGAACGCAGCATGGCCCAAAAACCCGCACGGGTCTTTGGGGGCCCTCGCAAAACATTTCGCAATAGAAATAAAAATTTTTAAAAACAACTATTTTCCAATACTGCGGGGGTTGAGGTAACCTTCCCCACATGGTGATTTGTTCCACCGGACATTATAAGTAAGAAAACAAAAACAATGCCCCAAGTAGGCAAACGGGCCTTTGAAAATTTGCTTCTATTGCAAGTGGGTTAAAGGAATTTATTGATCAAGGCGGTGAGGTGAAACGTGGATGCAGGTTCCTAGCAGGGCCGAAGTTACAGGGGTGCGGTGAGAGCCAGGGGGGTTCGTCATCTTTTAACACGCAGGTTGCAGCAGGGCCGGAGTTAGAGTGGGTGCAGTGAAAGCCAGGGCTGGCGTCCGTCATCTATTAACACAGAAAAAATGCCCTATAAACCTAGCCACAAAAACAGATTAAAGTAGTCTTTGAAGCAGTATTTTAGTGAAGTGACATTGAACTATCCATACCAAGTACGCAGCATGGCCAAAAATCCGCACAGGTGCTCTTATGGACCAACAGCATAACATTTCGCAAATACGAAATAAACTATATTAGAAAAACAACTAGTTTTACCAATACTGCGGCGCTAGAGGTACTTTTTTGCCATTCCCTACCAGGTGATATTGTTCCATCCGTGACTTAGAAGTGAAGCTAACAAACAGATGTCCCCATAGGTCAACGAGGCTGTCTGAAAATCCTGCCATTCTATTGAGTCAAGTGGGTTAAGGAAATTACTGATCAAAGGCAGGTGAGGCTGTAAACGTGGATCACGCAGGTTCAGCTAACGAGGGCCGAAGTTACAGTGTGTGCGGTGAGAGCCAGGGCTGGTGTTTCGTCAATCTATTAATCACGCAGTTTCAGCAAGCAGGTCCCGGAGTATAGAGTGGGTGCAGTGAAAGCCATGGCTGCGTCCAAAAAATGCCCATGATTGACATAGCAACAAAAACAGTTTAGTGCTGAACAGAGTGCGGAAGCGGAAGTGTGAGCTAAGACCTATTGTCCTTTGGCCACTGTTGACAATTATGAAGACAAATGTCGGTTATAAACCACATTATTTATATTAGACTGTATTATCGCTGTATTTTAGGAGCAACATGCCCCCAAAAATTAAAAACATGACCCTTTTGGCCACTCTTGACAATTGTGAAGATCAAATGGCTGTTAGAAACCCAAATTTTTTTAAATAGACCGATATACGGGATTAACATCAGCATACCGCCAAAAACTTATAAAATACTTCTCAGCGCCACTGTTAAAAATTGGTGAGGGAGAATGCCGGCTTAGAAGACACCATTTCTGTCCAAAGGACCTTGATTATAGCAGTATCTCACATACACCATGACCTCAAAACCATTGACAGTCGAAAATTATGTAATGAAGAAGTGAGTAAATTGAATACGTTTTTTTCATAAAACCGTGTACAATTGTGTCTTTTTACAGTCTCCCTAACCGCAAAACCACAAAATGACCTTTGGGAACTGAAATAAAAATTACAGTAAGAAAATTATCCATTTAAATTTTTTTTTTTAAAGAGGACCAATTCTTTTGAAGGAGGAATGTGAAGTAGACCGCTACTAATCAGTGACCCTCGCAATTGGGGGCCACAACATTATCAAGATTCACCCTATACATCTTGATGAAATCAAAACGTTCCACATTATCAGTGGAAAGCCGGATGCGCTTGTTCTGTAATTACTCCTCAGCTGTGCAGAAGGTCCGCTCAGTATGACGCAGTGCTGCTGGCAACAACACCTCAAGGGCGTGCGAGCGAGCTCAGGCCATTCATTCCATTTTAGAATACCCGTTAGTCGATTGGGTCCTGAACATATCCAAACACATCGGTGTTTGTAGACGCAGATAACCGCACATGAACTTAAGCCAGTCTCTGTGGTGTTGTATGGTGCCCCTGCATTCATGCTTGGTGAGGTGGTAAATAAGGATTGCCAGAGTCACCCATTAGGCTTTTTCTTTCTGCCACACGAATGCCTGCTGCTGCTACTTGGCACTCTACTGCTGTCATGTTGCTGACATTGATCACCGTTACATTTGAAGAACGTGAAAGCATACTCCAGTTTGATCAATTCCGCACGGTCTCCAATTCCCTGCATTTTACTCTTCTATTTGGGTGGGTGGAAAAAGGCTGAGTTTTACTTTGTTACCGTTGATAGAAGGAGGGTGGTGCCACTCAGTAACTGTTGTTCTTTTGATGCCTTAATGCGAGATTCATGTTGGAGGAAAGGTGCATCCAAGCACTCATGTGAGAGATGGAGCTTGGACTTCCCAAAGCCTCTGGGTCGAGGGGCACTATCAAACTGATCATCCTCATCTTCCTCCTCCACCTCAAATCCGTGCCAACCTCTTTCCAAGCAGGGACAATCGGTAACGTCGGTGTCCAGGATTATGTCATCCTCCTCCTCATCTTCCTCCGCCTCACTTCAACACAGCCCTGACTTTCACAGATATGCTCCCTGAGAGCTTAGGCGCCGCCTTGCACCAGCCCTTGACCCTGGGCGCACCACCCCTAAATGAAGACCGATAAATTGTGAAACTGTCGGGCCTCTGAAATTTGACCGGAGAGAAAGGCTCTGTGTCGCATCTGTTGTCCCGTCTCCTCCTCTGTCGCTGGGGGACCTGCGTTTCAAAAGTGTCCAACACTTGTTCCAGATTACAAGATCACAACAATGCTCATGCTGACAAGAGCATTGTCCGCACTGACCATTTTGGTGGCTTCATCAAAACTCGGGTTCTTCCACCTGCCTCCACTCTCGGTGGCTCAACACCCCGAGGTCCGCACTGCTACTTGTCAGGCCATGTGTCACTTCGTACTGCGCAATGGCATTGCGCTGCTAGCCACAATCGCTGAGCATGTGGAGCGTGGGAATTCCATCGCGTTTGCCACGTCAACAATGAGAACGTTGAACGAAGGCAAAAGCTGATGCTGTATAGACCAGCTGGACGAAGCAGGGTGCGACTATACGGAAGTGGTGAAGCTCAGACCTCGAGTCTTCCTCACAGGCAGCCAAGAACCCGGGTAGCGCTTTAGAAAATTTCTGGACGACAAGGTTCATGACATGTTGCTAGGCAAGGGATGTGCTCCAGCCTACCGATCTTAAGGGCGGCCACAGGCATTTTTCGACCATTATCGCACACCACCTTTCCTGGCAAAGGTCTTGTCACCCAGCAGCGCTCGTCTCGTTGCGAAGAGCCGTCCCACTCCTGACCTGTGTGTTGGATGGTCTCCAAGACAGATTAAATTCAACACAGGCCTTGTTTTTCTGGCACGTGATGCTAACCCGTAGGAACTTGGGGAAGACCCCAGCACCATCTCTGCGGTTTTGAAAGCGTGTCTGAGCCTGAGAGCCCACCATCACCCTCAGAGACATCCTCCCAGCTCACCCATGAGTTGTCACAGAGATATAGCGTCCTTGGCTGGCTATACTAGTCCATGTATCGGTGGGCAGATGGACTTGCCGGACACAGATGCAGACAAACGCGCTGCAAAGATTTTAGATGACAAGATGGGCTGGCCAGGGCAGGGACGGCTTTTGGAAAAGACAATGCTGCTCGACATCTGGATATGGGCAAGGCAAGGGCATGACGATGCGGAACCAATCTGGGTCCACCGACGAAAGGCAACATTTTAAAGGCCGAAAGCCTGGAGCAATGCCAGACATTCAGGTTTTGGCTTTGCTATGGTTTGGGTTCAAGTGTTTCATTCTGCTCCCAAACCTGTAGACAGATGGCGGCTGCTAGACTGCCGCTGTAACGCGTCAGGTCAAACTGTGGAAGGAGAAGGAGTAGGCTGTGGTTCTCCTGGTGGTGCTGGTGGTACTTTGGGCGATGTGGAGGCTGTATAAGCGAGGCTGATCCCCTGATCTGACTCTGAAGACATGGGCAGCTGAAGGAAACGCTTGGTCTTGTAAGTGGTGGTGGTAGGAGGAAGGAGGAGACAGAGGGTGTACAGTGGTAGGAAGAGCCCCGGTTTCGGTGTTGCCTTTTTCGCCAGTATTCCCTCCAATTTCAACTATGCATTCGCTGCATGTGACTAAGACATGTTGGTGGTGATTAAACACCTACGATTCTTGCCTCTACTGGATGCGTTTATGCAAAGGCGAATATGAACATCGCTGAGTAAGCAGCGCTTGATAAAAAAGGCCCAGCTTGAGAGGTCCTCGGACCTTTTCGACGCAATAAGCGAGGAGTGGTGTTTCCGCGATCAAAGCGGCGGAATAAACTCAGCGACTTGTGCGCCGCCCTCCTCCCTTTTTGAGGCGGGACCCGTACTGACACGTACCCCAACACTACTGACACTCCGTCAATGAGAAGCGCTGCAAGGCACATTACTGTCTGAAAAACCACGTTGGATCCCCCCCATGGCAAGTGGTCGTACATCATCATCATCATCACCACAGATGACTTCCTCGTCTGACCATGTACATCCCTGGATCTGCGGCTACAAGCAACAGGCACTGCAAGGTGTTTGCCGACCGTTCCCCCGGGATTATTTGCCGATTGCCCGGGCTTCCTTCTCCTCCTCTGAGCATCAGCGATTGGGCATCAGAGCAGACAAAATTCATCCTCTTTTGCCTCTTGATCTTTTGAAATGCCTTCTGACCCCAACTGCATTTTTGTCATCAAAGAGTCTTCAGAAAATGGATTATCCCACAGTGGTGGGTAGTGTTGACGATTATTTTAACGACAAAGGTTGAAATCGGCAAGGGTTTTTATGTGATCGAAATTTCCAGATCATGCGATAATTAAGGTTAAAATCTGTGCATCATCTATTAAGATCGCGCCTTTTTACGGCCTTTCTGTAATTTTGCGCCAGCAAATCAGATTACAGAATAGAGCAGGTGAGATGGTGTGTGCACGTCCATGACTGGGATGTGTATGGTTGCGATTGACTGGAAAAAATCACATGACCAATTATCTGTTATAATAGAACAGCATTTCCTGTTTCAGCCTCAGTTCCTCTCGGTCGTCTCAAGGGATACAGGACCCCTCGCTCTGCCTGAGGGCCAAACAGCTCAGCGAAATTAGTCTATTTCTGCTCAGATAAAACCTCTAATATTAGCTGTGATCCTTCCAATTAAAGTTAAAAAGAAAAATATGAAGATTTGAAGATTTTAGTAATAGCTAGAGAATTTTTAAAGCAGCATCTACCGCTGTAAATTCCGGTGTGGAGCGGGTGGGGGGCCCCCGCGGCGAACACAGACAAGCTCTATCTATAAAAAAGAACACTGGATAAAGTTCACCAAGACTTAAGGAAGACATTTGTAGTGGAATATCTTTATTATTAACAGATTGCTAATTGGAAATATTACCTGATATTGGGCAGCCTGAACTTATATTGGTAAACATCATTTCTAGTAACTGCATTTTCTCTTTGTTAGCTGCAAAACTCCACTTTATTAACAGTAATACCAGTTTTTTCAGATAGGTATTCAATTTTAACCCATTCCCCCCCTGTGACTGTTGATTATATCCACCTTGCACTTAAATTAACAATCCAGCATCTTGTAGTCACACAGGTTGTTTAGTTGCAAAAATACAGTTTTAATCGCACGAAAACATCACAGTTTTTTTTTTTTTTTTTTACGTGTTTATTGACTTTTGCGCACCCAGCACCGTCAGTGACGCACATCTACGTAAATCTTAAAACAGCAATTCTAATATTCACCACAGGTAATTGAAAGTGCAAAAAAATACTGGTTTATTAGATCAAAACATAACAGTTACGTGTTTTTTGACTTTTGCGCACCCAGCACTGTCATAGACGCAGCATCACTAATCCTTAAAACAGCAATTCTATATTTCACCACATAATTGAAAGGTGCAGAAAATAACCGTGTATAATATCAAAGACACCACAGTTAGTGTTTTTTGATTTGCACACCCAGCATTGTCATTGACATACAGCATCTCACGTAAATCGTATAACAAGCAATTCTATATTCACCACAGGTGAATTAAAGGTGCAAAAAATACTGTGTATTATACGAAAACAAACAGAACCAGAACATAACAGACTCCGTTTTAATCTGGGTCAACAGTTATAATGGTCATACCTGCGGTCCAGGACAGGTATAGTCAATGTCCAGTGAAACCTAAAATGGTGGTTGAAAGACTCCTTTTTCCGGCACTTTTTAATCTGGGGTCAGCAGGTTGGGGCTCATGCTGTGGCCCCAGGACAGTATAGTCCAATGTCCATGAAACTAAAATGGTGTTGAAAAGACTCCTTTTTTCCGGCACTTTTTAAATCTGGGTCTTGCCGGTTTGGGCTCATGCTGTCGGCCCAGGACAGGTATAGTCAATGTCCAGTTCAACTAAAAGGTGGTTGAAAGACCTTTTCGGCACTTTTTAAATGTGGGGGTCATGCAGTTTGGGGCTCCATGCTGTGGCCCAGAACAGTATAGCAATGTCCAGTTCAACTAAAAGGTTGTTGATAGACCTTTTTTTTTTCCGGCACTTTTTAATCTGGGGTCCATGCAGGTTTGCGGTCACATGCTGTGGCCCAGACAGGTTATAGTCAATGTCCAGTTCACTAAAATGTGGTTGAAAGACTCCTTTTTCGGCACTTTTTAATCGGGGGTCATGCAGGTTTGGGCTCTGCTGGCCCAGGAACAGTATAAGTCAATGTCCAGTTCAAAACTAAAATGGTGGTTTGAAAGTCCCCTTTTTTTCCGGCACTTTTTATCTGGGGTCATGCAGGTTGGGGCATCATGCTGTGGCTCAGGACAGTCTAGTCAATGTCCCGTTCAAACTAAAAATGTGGTTGAAAGTCCCTTTTTTCCGGCACGTGTAATCTGGGGGTCCAACAGGTTGAATGGTCATACTGTGGCCCAGGACAGGGAGAGTATATGTCCATTCAACTAAAATGGTTTTGAAAAGACTTTTTCCCCCCATTTTCTGGCAATTTTAAACTCGTGTCAGACAGGTTAATGGTCAATTCTGCGGTACAGGACAGATATAGTTAGTGTCCCAGTTCAACTAAAAATGGTGGTTGAAAGACTCCTTTTGCGGCACTTTTTAAATCTGGGGTCATGCAGGTTTCGGGCTCATGCTGCGTTCCAGAAAAGGGATATTCAATGTCCAGTTCAAGTAACATATGGTTCAAATCATACTGCCTTCTGGCACTTTTTAATTTGTGGTGATGCAGGTTTAAGGGTCATGCTGTGGTGCAAGACAGGGATAGTAAATGGTCTGTGACTTTTTTTCTGTGACTTTTATAACCTAAGTGTGTTGCCTAAGATGTAGCACATATCCATTTGACTGTTGTGGATGTTAATTTCAGCTTCTCCAGCCTTGTTTGGGTGTAATAATAAAGGTGTTGTTGCTCTCCCATAGACTTTAATGGTAATCGCTCATAATCGATGCTCACTCTCGAAAAACCTTATCGATAGCGGCCGACTATCGACTATCGCTCGATCTCGATAGCCAACGCAATCGCTCAACACTAGTGGTGGGTATATGAGTTGACATTTGGGCTGCCTTCACTTCATGTTGGACAGATGCTGACGATGATGATGACGACATTTGTGGCCATGACTGGGAGGATGAGGGGGTAAGACTGCTGGATTAAGGTTGCATTAACCACTGAAGAACAGATTGGCGACGCTGTTCGTTACTGAGATTCACAGGGCACCGACCCATCAATGACAGGCCTGACGGTCCTGCAACCGACGATTCGCTGGCTTGCGTGTTGTCGCCAGCACTGGAAAGAGCACCTTCTTTCGTACCTCTACCTCCTTGTCCTACAACCCTCTTTGCTCGCTTACCACCTCCAGTTCGCTCCATGTTCAGACAGATAAAAATTGAAAAGGGATGGAAAAAGTTTTTGACAGTCTCTTAATTGAAAGACGGCAAATCACAGCTAATTCTTAAATCCCTCTAATTTCCAACAGCAACTAGATTTGAAAAAAGAATATCTGTGAAATGCGGTCTGGTGGTAGAACCGTAACACAAAATCAACAGTGTTCTTCCTTCAGTCCCTGAGACTTACAATTGCCCAGTAGGACTAGCAGTTGATAGTTTTCAACAAATTATCGTACAAATGCACGATTAGCGCCAAACTGAGACGCACTGAGTGAAATAGAAGTATTAAAAAGTTATATGGATTAATATGGCGGCCTTCGTACCACTGACTACAGGCGCAATTTACTAGGAAATATGTATAACACAATATGCGTACAACTGAGCTCTTTGCGGAAAACAGACGCACGGACTGCAATAATAGCAATTAAATGTTATATGTATTAATTTGGCGGCCTTCGCACCACTGACTACAGGCGTAATTTACTATCAAATATGTATAAACACAATAGGGTTTACAACTGACTCTTTGGCGGCAAACAGCCCCACGGACTGCAATAAGAGTATTTAAATGTATAATGTAATTAATATGCGGCCTTCGACCACTGACTACAGGCGCAATTTACTAGAAATATGTATAACACAGTATGGTAAACTGAGCTCTTTGCGGCAAACAGACCACGGACTCCCAATAA
The DNA here is from genome assembly GCA_025379985.1 of Phyllomedusa bahiana. NCBI lineage: Eukaryota > Metazoa > Chordata > Amphibia > Anura > Hylidae > Phyllomedusa > Phyllomedusa bahiana. Next base: position 37,380 of record JAODAL010032545.1, on the reverse strand, counting down.
GAGCATTTAAATGTTATATTTATTAATATTAGGGCCTTCGCACCACTGACTACAGGCAAATTTTACTATCAAATATTAAAAACACAATATGTGTACAACTGAGCTCTTTGCGGCAAACAGACGCACGGACTGCAATAAGAGTATTTAAATGTTATATGGATTAATATGGCGGCCTTCGCACCACTGACTACAGGCACTATTTACTAGGAAATATGTATAACCCAATTTGCGTACAACTAAGCTCTTTGCGCAAATAGACGCACGGACTTCAATAAAACTATTTAAAAGTTATAGGGATAAGTTATGCCGGTTTTTGGAACACTGACACGCAGTGATTGTAATAGAACTGAAAAAACAGGGACAAATTTAACTCCTATCAGAGGTCTGCTGGCCAAAAAAGTGGTAAAAAACAATGCTTTTTCAATTGAAGATCACAGAACACACTGAGCTGCAAAATATCTCCCTTCGTTTCAAAAGCCTAGAATATCTGTAAGATTGTCACCTAAAATTTCGTGTGATCGGAAATTTCCGATAAGCCTAAAAACCATGCCGATTTCAACTTTTGTCGATAATATCGCTCATACCTAATCAAAAGGCCATACATAGAGGATGATTTTGTCTTCTCTGATGGCCAATTGCTGATGCCCTCAGAGGAGAAGGAAGCTGGTCAGTCGGCAGAAATCCCGAGCGGTCAGCAACGCCTTGCAGTGCCTGGGGCTTCTAGCCCACAGCTTCAGGATGTAGACTGTCGGGACGAGCAAGTCACCTGTGATGATGATGTTGATAATGACATTGCGGATCCAACGTGCTCTTTTCAGCAACATTTGCTTGCGAGGGCCTCATCAGCGGACAAGGAGAAATATGATGGGTTAGTATCAGTGCGGGTCCAGCCTCAGAAAGGGAGAGGGCGGTCGCACAAGTCCGCTGACATTAATCCGGCAGCCATGGTCAGTGGTGGCAGTGGAAACACCGCTACTAGGTTTTCACCGTCAAAGAGGTCTAGGACCTGTGAAGCCTGTGCATTTTTCGATCAAGCCTCAAATTCGCCGACTGTCCGTTATATGTTGGATTTGCCCACGCGTCATTTGAGGGGGAAAAATTAAGAGTTTAACCACCATAACATGAAAGGCACAGTTTCTAAAGCATAATTGATTGGAGGAATACTTGGAGAAAAGAGGCCCCACAGGTCCCGGGCTTCCAACCCTACACACCTCTGTCTCCTCCTCCCCTCTGCCATTACAAGACCAAAGGGGGTCCTTGCTGCCCTTCCCGGAGCGGCATGAGCAAGCACCATCCCCAATATCAGATACTGTCACGCGATCCAGCTTATAACGACATCGGCGAATCTGAGGCTTGATCGAAAAAGGCACAGGCTTCACAGGTCTAGACCTCTTGACGGTAAAACCCAGACGGGGTTTCCACGCCCCACTACCATGGCTCCGATGTCAGCGGCCAGTTACAGCCCAGTCTTCTGGTACCGGTGGGGGCAATCAGAAATTTTCACCCCCAACCAACCAAAACCAAAAGCCTGAATTCGCTTGCCAGGGTGTTGGGCCCTTTGGAAATTTTTCCTTTCCTACGGGCACACACTGGGTTCCCCCTCATCCCTTGAAAGGCCCCAATTTCCCGATGCTGAGCAGTGGCCTGCCCCTTCAGAAAAAATACCCCGCGTTGGCTGCAATGTGTCCAGCAAAGTCCATCTGACCAAGCACATGGACGTAAACCGGGGAAAAGGGGATTAATCTCTGTACAGCTCACTGGGGGGAGTTTGGTGGTTTGGATGTCTCTGGTGATGAGGTGGGTCTCAGGCTTGGCGGACACTCTTCCACACTGCTGGAAAGGTGCAGGTTTCAGACTCGTTAGATATAAAAATTCTAGTCCCAAAATTTTTAAATTTCTAAAATACAGGGGTTTAAAAGTTTGCAATTTTAATGATGCATGCATTTTCCCCTGAAGCTGTGTCCTTATATTTTTCTGGGGGAAAACTCAATGTTAACTGTAAACAATGGCTTGTTATTAAAAACCGGGGACCCAGGTAGGATACAGAGGTTAGTAGTTTTGCAAAATTTTGTTGTTTGGCATGCGCAGGAGAAGCACTGACCTTTAGATATTTCAGAATCACTACATCAAATGCTAAGTAGCGTTCACGAATATTTAGAAGTAATGAGCATAATTAGAGGTGTGATTTTAGTACTGACCAGTAAAGGATGCTTATTAATGATTTATTAATGAGTGATTGTTATAATACAGAATAATTATTAAAAAGGTTTGTTTCTAACAAAGATAGACTAAAAGTATTAACAATAAAAATTTATATCTTGTTTTGCATAGATTATTGAAGTTTATAAAACTGTTTGCCAAGCCTTCAATAAAGCGAGAAATTATACACCGACACTTTGGGAAATGTGTCTTGTTCTTTCGACGATGTATGTGCACATACACTTTTGAGTTAATTTATAATTTGGACACCGCACAAACAAAGCAGGGAGATATTTTAGACTCCCATATCAACTGGCACAACCAACGTGGATTTAATTGGATCTGACTGCAAGCACATTCATTCGAACACATGGACATCCACTCAGTTGGAAAAGACGAAAAGGCTGTTTTTTTTTTTTTTCTTTTTTTTTTTTTTTTTTTTCTTTTTTTTCAGGGCAGCAGTATAATTAATGGTTAAATTTATACCTTACTTTTTGCTTCCAAATGCGTGGTGATTCCAAGTTTGAGAGAGATGTTTCTGATAAAGAGATTTGTTAATCATTAATTATATTAATGAGAGCAGCAGATCATCTTTGGCATAAGAACCTCAGGAAATGCTTTATTGTGTGTGGTTGATGTTGCTGAACAACTGAATTGAAAAAAATTGAACAGAATTGAACAAGAAATGTTGTAAATAGGGATGAGCGATACTATCGACAAAAGTTGAAATCGCTGGGAAATTTCCGATGACGCAGTAGTTTAGTGAAAAAAAATATATTATAGATAATCGTTATCAGGTTTACTATCGCGCCTTTTTCGGAGTTTCCTGTAATTTTTGCGCCCAGCCAATCAGCTCAGAGGATAGAGGAGGCTGAGGAGGATGTACAACGTCATTACTGGCCGGTGTATGGATCTCATTAGATGCAAAAATCACATGACCTCGTTTTATGTATGCGACTCCATTTCATGATCAGCGCTTCGTTTTACTATCTCACCAGAGCAGCACGACTTCTGTGTGTTTCCAGATAGCTTTTTTCAAAGCTTGAGACCTCAGTGTATAAATCTTTTTTGATAACAGAAATCCATCTGTTCAGAGTAGCTGTGAAGCTTAGTATATAGGCCAGCATTAGAGAATTTTTATAGTTAGTTCAGACTTGGTAATAAGAGCTGAGTGCTGTCTGCAGCTGCGGGGGGAGAAAGGTGGGGGATGAGTTTCTAAAGCACAAGACTGTCCCTGTGAAGTGACACTCAAATAGCCCATGTTTTTTAATACTTTTTGGCTAGCCAGACCTCCCAAACTGAGGTTGTGAAATGTCCCTTTTGTTGTTGTTTGCAGTTGTATTGGTTCTGTGCGTCTCAGTTTTGCGCAAATAGCCCCTTGTACACAAATTGGGTAACCAGAGTTATTTTCATTTTTATCAGGTGGCCTGTGTTCTGCGTTGGAAAAAACTGGCCATATCTCATCCGTATACTTTTCAATAGTGTATATTGGCATTATGTGCGTCTCAGTTTGTCGCAAATAGTCCCCTTGTACGCTAACGTTGGTTACAAATATTTTTTAATTTAACTGGTGCCTGTTGTCAGTGTTGGAAAACTGCCATATCTCATCCGTATAACTTTTCAATAGTTGTATATTGCACTCCGTGCGTCTCAGTTTGTAATGCAGTGAATGCATGAGTAGAAATGGAGGGAACACCTGGCAAAAAAAAAAGAGGCCCTAACTGGTCCTGGGGCTTCCAACCACTCTGCTTTCACAACCCTCTGTCCTCCGCCTCTCCGCCACTCCAAGACCAAAATACATCACACTGCTGCCCGTCTCCTGGTGGCAGACGGTTGGGCTCTCAGGCTCTTGGCACACACTCTTCAAACCGCAGGGATGGTGGCTGTGTTTCTTTCCCCCAAGGTCCACGGGGTATATAGAATCACGTGCCCAGAAAAACAAGGCTCCGTGTTTGAAATTAATCTGCTTTGGAGCCATCAAACACACAGGGTCAGGGAGCTGTGGACGGCTCTGCGCAACGAGGGACCCGAGCGGTGGCTGGGTGGACAAGAAACCTTGTGCCAGGCTATGTGGTGTGCGAATAAGGACCAAAAATTTCCTGGCCGTTCCTTAAGCTAGTAGGCTGGAAGCACATCCCTTGCTAGAACATGTCATGAACCTCGTCGTCCAGAAATTTTTAAAGCGCAACCAGGTCTGACGAGACTGCTGAGGAAGGATTGAGGTTCTGAGCTCACCACTTCCGGCGTTCGCACCCTGCTGGCTGGTTTGTAACACGCGATCATCTTGGCCTCCATCAACCGTCTCATTATTGCCGTGGCAACAGCTGGAATTCCACCCTCCACATGCTCCAGCGATAGTCGGCAGCAGCCGTAATAGCCATTACGCAGTACGAATCTGGCACAATGGCTCTTTGCCAGATGGCTGCGTCTGGAGGAGAAGCCGAGGAGGTGGTGGTTGTGGACCTCGGGTGTGTTTCAGGGGGTTTGCTGAAGTTTGAGGCCATAGAGATGGAGTTGGGAAAGGCAGGTGAAAGAGCTCTGCACCATCCTTGCAAGTTTTGAAGAAGCCACCAGCATGAGCATTGTGGTGATCTATGTTCTGGAACAAGTGTTGGACACTCTAAAAAAGCAGGTCCCACCAGTGACAGAGGAGGAGGCGGACACAGATGCAGACACAGAGCCTTAGTATCAATCGGATCCAGAAGGCCCGACAGTTTCACAACTTTAACGGTCTTCATTAGGCGGATGTTCGGCAGGTCCAGGGCTGGTGCAAGGCGGCGCCTCAGCTCTCAGGGTTACATCTCTTAGGCAAGTCAGGGGCTGTGTTAAAGCCTGAAGAGAAGGAAGCGGAGGATGGGATGAGGCATGGCTGAAATGAAACATCCATAAGTTTCATTGTTTCATAGTTTTTTAAGGCTAAAAAAAAGACAAGGTCGTCCATATAGTCAGCCCTGTTGTGCTAAGGTGTTGATCCAGAGGAAGGCAAAAAAAAACCCCCAAAGAGGTATAGAAGCCACATTGTCAATCATTTTAGGGGGGAAAAAATTCCTTCCTGACTCCAATTCTGCGCAATCAGAAAAAAATCCCTGGATCAATGACTCCTTACTGCAATCATAGTCACTGTAACTTGTTATATATCAATTTTTACGCTCAAGAAATGCATCCAATTACCTTTTTGAACTCGGTTATTTGAATTCACCATGGACAAGTCCTTGGCAGAGAATTCCTAGTGCTCATGCTCTTAACAGTAAAAGAATCACTTTCTATGTTAATGTAGAAAACTTTCGTTCCTCAAGCGTAAAGGATTGCCCCCTTGTTTAGATACTAGCCCTGTATATAAATCAAATCTTGGGAGAGATCTGTATATTGAACTTTGATGTATTTAAAACCATATTTATTATGTCACCCCTAAGCCTTCTTTTCTCTAAAACTAAAAGTTAACCTACTTATTGCCAATCTTTCTGTGTACTTGTAGTCCACCCAAGTCCTTTTATTATTTTTGTTGCCGACTTTGTACCTGTTCAAGCTCTACAAATTGTCTTTCCTGTGCACTGGTGCCCAAATCTGTACACAATAATTGCATCGTGTGGCTTATAACCAGTGACTTGTGTATAATGGGAGGAATAATGTTCTCATCATGTGTATCTATGCCCCTTTTAATGCACCCCATGATCCCTATGTGCTTTGGCTGCTTGCTGCCTGGACATGGCTGCTCACTAATTAAGTTTACTGTCCACCAGGATTCCCAATGTCCTTCTCCATCTTCCTTTTTACCCAGTTGGGTTTTTCCATTTAACATGTAATCATGTAATGGAGTTCTCTTCCCCATTTGGTGTGCATAAACCTTGCATTTAATCACAGTGTTAAAACCTCATCTGCCATTTCCCTGCCAGGCCTCCAACTCTATCCGATCCCTTTGTATAACATATTATTCCTCTATTGTTGTTGATTACTTTACCAGAGTCTTAGTACGTCTGCAAAGAGCGATATTCTACTGTGTATTCCCTGTGTAAGATCATTAATGAAAATGTTAAGAGGATAGGGCCCAATAATGAAACTTGTGGTACCCCACTTAGTACAGCGATCCAGTCATGAGGTATGTTACCGTTAATTACTACCCTTTTGTTTTCTATCCATGTGAACCAGGTTACTTACCCACTTGCACACATTTTCCCCCAGTCCAAGCATTCTCATTTTATTTACAACCTTTTATGTGGCACCGTATCAAATGCTTTAGAAAAAATCTAGATATATGACATCAATGCCTCACCACGATCCAGTCTAGCACTGACTTCCTCATAGAAGCTGATGAGATTAGTCCTGACAGGGACGATCATTCATGAACCCATGATGTGAACGGCGTTATACATTTATTTTCTGTGAGATACTCCAGGATAGCATCTATGTGAAAACCATTCAAACAATTTTACCTACAACATGAGGTTAAGCTTACTGGCCTATAGTTTCCTGGATCACTTTTTTGACCCCTTTTTGTATATTAGGGCACCACAATTTGCTATGCGCAATCCTTTGGGACTTACCCAGTTATTAGTACAGTCCATTGAATATGTAAGAAATAGGGGCCTAACTATGACATCACTTAACTCTCTTAGGGACACGAGGGGTATTGCAATCTGGACCTGGGGGATTTAGTCTAATTTAATATTCCTAAGACGTAGCTGCAACTTCTTCCTGGGGTTAGACAAGAAACTTTTAAGTTGGGTGTTTACCACATCTATCTGTTCAACAGGAAGGTATCTCCTTGGTAAATACAGTGGAGAAAAAAAAGTGTTTTATACGTTTGTTTTTTCTCATCGCCCTCTACTGTCTCTCCCTCAGTAGTTTTTCAAAGGGCCAAATTTTCTGTTTTAATTCTTTTTACTATTTATATAGTTTTAAAAAATATTTTTGGGGTTGGTTAGTTTTATTTTCTATAGCAATATGTCTTTCCGTCTCAGACTTTGCTTCCTTTATCTGTATTTTACCACACTTTATTTTTTTTCCCTGTGCTTCTTAGTGCCTCTTCCACTACCCTCCTGTTTTAGCAGGTTGAAATGCTTTCTTTTTGTTTTTTATGCCTCCTTTTACATCCCTGTTGATCCACTTTGGGTTTTTCCTGTTTCTCATTTTGTTATTACCATAAGGTATGTACCTCTCACAGTGGTAGCCGAGGATGTTTTTAAAAATATCACATAATTATTAGTTCTGCCATATTTTAAACACATTGTCCCAGAGTCAATACGGTTTAGGGCCTCCCTAAGCAGAATAAAATTTTAGGCCTTCCTAAAAATTTCAGTGTTTTTGTGGCTCCTTGACAAAAACTCTATTGGAAGGATTAAACGAGAAATTTAATTATATTATGGTCACTATTCCCTAGGTGCCCCTCAACCTGAACCTTTTTGTTACTCTGTCAGGTCTATTAGTTAATATTAGTGTCTAGGAAGGGCACTTTCTCTAGGTCGGTTCATGACCATTTGGCAAAGGTAATTATAATTAGTTATTGAAAAAAAAAATGTTTCATTTATGATAGCTACAAGATTCAGATTCCAATTGATGTCTGGATAGTTAAAGTCGCCCATATTATATCCTCCATTCTGATTAGCCGCCTAAATCAATTTGCTGATAGTACCGATGTTCCCTGCCTTGGAAAAGAGTATTGAGGCGGAGGAGAAGTGCAGAAAGATCAGTTTACTGTGCCCCTCGACCCCGGGGGCTTGGGAAATCAAGGCTCCATCTTCACATGATCAGTGCTTGGATGCTCCATTTTCCAACAATGATCCTCGCATTAAGGCCATAAAACACTGAACAACAGTTACTGGGTGGCCACACTCCTTGATCCCCATTACAAAAGCGAAAACTCAGTCACTTTTCCTTTCACACACCCAAAAATGAGAGCAGATTGCAGGACTTTTGAGACTGGATCATTGATCAACTGGGACATCTGTTGCTGTCTGCTTCACGTTCTTCTAATTGACCGCGGTGGGAACCAAGATCAGTACATGACAGCAGTTTATAGAGTGCCAAGTAGCCGTAGCAGCAGGCATTGTGGCAGAAGTAGAAGTTTAATGGGTGACCTCTGGTTAACATTATTTACCACCTCAGCAACGATGTAATGCAGGGCACACATACGGACCACACAGAGGATCGGGCCTTTAAAGGAGTTGTCTAATAACAAGGGCGCTTGATCTTCTGCCCCGTCCCACTAATATCCACCCGCCACTTCTCCGAGTAGTGGTCTCGGATGCAGCATAGGATTTTTTGAATTGATATTCAGGGCAGTGTTGTGATTTTCTGTCTGCCTCTTCTCCTCCCTCTCCCACCTCTCTCAGCACACAGACAGCTCCCTGGTCCTCCTACGCTCCTCCTCTGAAACTGCCAGGTAACTTCTTACAACAGGGGAAGAGGGCCACAAGGGATGGTTGTGATTGTTGGCCAGAGTTAACCATGGTGTGTGCCTCGCCTAGATGTCTGCTCGGACTCAATCTCTGGATCACAGCTGACTTTGCGGTGCAGTGGCCCGAGAGTCTTGATTGTCTCCTACTCCCACAGGAGGAATTAGAGTAGGTGACAGCAGGTGAGAGGGCTGTATCTATGAGTGGGCCCTATGGAGCCAGTGGATTGTGAAGTGTGTATGCTTAATAGCAGAGAATGGGGAGATGTTTAAGTTTCCTTACCCCCCATGGCCTAGCATACAAAATCTCCACAGGACCATTCTCAAGCAACAACAAACGACAAACACTATCCTCCCATATAACAGACACAGGGCAGCTGTGAAGTGTGTTAACTATAATCTCGTTTAGTGGGTTCCACTTATTACAGCAGAGCAGGGAGGGATATTGAATCGTTCACATGCCCCTATTGTTTATTATTTATAGTGCAGAGCTCCACAGAACACATCATGATTATATAAACAGCTCACTGCTATCACATCCTAGACCACAGATCAGCTCACCTCTACTCTCTCAATTCTGGTTTAGGAAAGCAGGAGGGAGCCGGAACCCAACAGGGTTTAATCCAGGCAGCACTAGTACACATACACAGAAGCCAGAGCCCTCCCCCTCCCCTACAGAAGCCATTCACATTACTGTGCGGTGAGGGGGCTCTGTTGGCTTACGACCTGTATTGAAGGAAAGAAGCAGATTGAGTCACCAGCACTGGCAGCCCATGTCAGATAAAAAAGAATCAAACAGGTTCGGGTTGGGCTTATAGTGATTTGAGGAGCTGATGCACTCCTACTACAGGGAATAACTCTAATCAGTTAGGACAATTGGTAATGATACTTATATGCAAAGCTGCTATGTGTTTTTAAAGATCTTTTAATTTAAAAACACAATTCACTTCTTGCGAGACACCCTTTAAAGGATGGTGCACGACTAATCTGGTCAAACACCGTTGTTTTTGGATTATGTTGTGCCTGGACCCAAACTTTGGGTATCCAAAATGGATGAATGGCCCGAGCTCGCCCTCCACGCCATAGAGGTGTATGTGCCTGCCCAGCAAGCCAGCGTCAGATCTGATTCGGACCTTCAGCACGACAAGCTTGGAGGAGTCATTACCAAGGACAAACGTATTCGGCTTTTCCGACTGACAATGTGGATCCTTTTTTTTTTTGGGAACTTTCCCCATCTTGATGATTTCAGGCATATGGAATCTCATGATGATGTTGTTGGCCCTAGTTTGCCGATTTAGTTGCACCGGTCTATGTCACATTCTATCTTTCAAAAGAATTGGATCCACTTGAAAAAAAAATTTTATATATGATCACTTCTTTACTGCAATTGTTATTAGCTGAGTGCCCAAAGTCATTTTGCTGGTTTTGCGTGTGTTAGGAGAACTGTAATAAAAACAAAATAAATCACCAAATTGTACACGGTTTCATGAAAAATGTATTCTATTTACTCACTAGTTCTAATGAAAATGTTTAAGCACTTGGCAAATGGTTTTTTTGAGGTCATGGATGCTGCTTATGAGAAACAGTTATAATACAAAGTCCTTCTGGAACAGAATGTGGTTTCTAGAGTGGCCTTTTCTTCAATCACAATTTTTTTTTTTTTTATAACAGTAGACGGTGGTAGGATAGGGAAGGGTAATTTTGTTTTTAATTTTTGGGGGGAATGGTGCTGTGAAATACAAGACTTACACTAAAGGCCCCTATTGTAAAAATGGGGTTTTTAAAAAGGCATTTGTTCTTCACAATTGTAACAGTGGCCATGGGTCATGTTTTGAATTTTTGGGGGCAGTTGTGCCCCAAAAAAAACGCTATACTACAGGGTATTGTAAAAAATGTGGTTTTTAACAGGCATTGTTCTTCACAATTTTGAACAGTGGCCGGAGGGTCAGGTTTTTAATTTTTCGGAGCAGGGTGCTGTGAACTACGTATACTCGGCCCTATTGAAAAAAAGTGGTTTAAACAGGCATTTTGTTCTTCACAATTGTAAACGTGGCCAAAGGGGTCATGTTTGAATTTTTGGGGGCATGATGCGTCCAAAAACAGCTATATACAGGTCCTATTTTAAAAAAAAAAAAATTGTGGTTTTTAAAAAGGGGCTTTTTGTTCTTCACAATTGTAAAACAGTGGCTGAAGGAATTTTTTTAAATTTTTTGGGGGCATGGTGCTGTCCAAAACAGTAAATAAGGCCCCTAGTGAAAAAAAAGATTTTTGTAACAGGCATTTGTTCTTCAAAAATTTTTTCAAAACAGTGGCCAAAAGGTATTTTTTAATTTTTGGGGGCCATGCTGCGGTTGAAAAAAACAGCTATAATCCAGGTCCTTTTTTCCCAAAAAAATGTTTTTTTTAAAAAAACGTTTTTTTTGGGTTTTTTAGATGTTGAAAGGTCTTTTTTTTGCTGCTTTTTGGCTTCAACAACGGGAAAAAAGAAAAAGATTTTCAAGGTTCTTTTCAAATAAAATTTTTTCTACTCTTTACTTCTGCAAATTTTACCTCGTTTTAAAAGGGATTTGGTTGGTTTTTTGTGGTGGGGGCTATTGTGAAAGGGGTGCGGGGTGCAATAGGGAGTACTCCGGTCAGTGGCCCCCCTTTCCATTCCTATATACATCGATCTACAAGAAGGAGACATTGTGCACATTAAGGGTATTGTCAATAGAAAAAAGGCATGCACCTAAATGCTTTTTTTTAATTTGGCAAAACTGCCCGGATCTAAAAATGTGAAAAGTTGCTTTTTGGGAAAATTGTAAAACAAGCGGGTTTCATGAAAACAACCATTGTGCAAGAATCAATGTTCGAAATTGGGAGCACATTCGCCACCCCAAGAACAAAAACCCAATTTTTCCTCCACCCAGGTTGAGTAAAAGGGGAAAAAATTAAACCCAAAGAAAAAAAGGAAAGGGGGGGGAACAGAAGCGTCAACCACCAGGGGTTTCAAAGAAAAGGGCTTAATTGGCCCCGGGAAAAAATTTCCAACGGAGGGGCAAGCGCTCTCGAAGAGGCAGAAATTTCCTCAAGGGCTCCAGGTCTTGACTGTCTTTGGGGAAAGGGTTAAAGATCTTAGGCCCCTTTCCCGCCCCCTTGTTTTTCGGCCCCCCTGTTTTTGGGTTGCTTCATAAGGGCTTTTTTTGACGTTTTTAAAGATAAATGACCCGCCCTGGCTCTAAACCAAATTGGGGGCAATCAGGGGGCTTAAAATTTCTCAAAAAAAATTAAGATTTGAAAAAGGAAAATTTCTTTGAGGTTATGTCGTAAAAAAGGGGCCTCCGGGGCTGGACAAAAATTTGCAAAATTTTTAGGTTTAAAAATTTTTCGGGGGCGGGAGTCACAATGGGGGCCCGCTTTCCATCTTTTTCCCGGGGGGGAGCCTTCCCTAATAAACTGAAAAAAGGGTTTTGGGAAGGAAAAATTAAACCAATAAAATTACTGGCCGAAATAAACTCTCAGAAGCCAGGGGGGCCAAAATGCCCTTCCAAAAAAGGGTTTTTTTTGGGGAAATTGTTTTGGAAATTTTTTTTAATTAGGTGGGGGGGGGAAAATTTAAATTAAAAAACATCTAAAAATGTAAAAAAAAAAAAATTTTTAAAAAACTGCGGGGGGGGTTTATTTTGGGGAAATGTTATAAAAATTAAAAAAAAGCAAAATTAAAATAATGAAAAACTATAAATAAATGCCCCCTAAATAAACCGAAAACAAAGGTGAGTTCCCAAAAAAATTACTAAGGGGACAGTCCTGAAAAAATAGAAATAGGGGGCACTTTGTGAATTGGGTCAGCAGGTTTGGGGTTCCCCTTGGGGGTACAGGCAGGGATAGTCAAGTCCATTAAACTAAAATGGTGGTTCAAAGACTACTTTCTTCCGGAAAATTTTTGATTTTGGGGGTCATGCAGGTTTAGGGGTAATCCCGTTTTACTTAAAGGTATAGTAAATTGTCCAGTTAAACAAAAAATAGTGGTTAAAGACTATTTTTTCTTCCGGTACTTTTTTAATCTGGGGGCCATGGGGGTTTTGGGGTCATGCGCGGTACGGGACATGGAAAGCCCAATTGTCCAGTTAAAATTTAAAAATGCTGGTTAAAATTTTACTTTTTTCCCGGGCCCCTTTTTGTGATCGGTGGGTCATGCGGTTTAGGGGCCCATGCTTTTGGTACGGGGGACAGGTTTTAGTCAATTTCCAGTTCAACAAAAAATGGTGGTTCAAAGACTACTTTTTTTTCAGCACTTTTTAAAATTTTTTGGGTCACGCAGGTTTTTGGGTCTTCCTGGGGGTAAAGGACAGGTTAGTCAAAAGTCCGTAAAACAAAAATACGGGTTTCAAATATATTTTCCCTTCCCCGGACTTTTTTGATTGTGGGTCATGTAGGTTTAGGGGGTTTTTTGCTGGGGAAAGGACAGGTTTAGTCAATGTACATTTAAAACAAAAATGGGGTTCAAAAAAATACTTATTTTTCCCGGGAAACTTTTTGATCTTGGGTCATGCAGGTTTGGGTTTCATGCTGCGGTACGGGACAGGGATATTTAAATTTTTCCCAGTTCAACTAAAAAAACTTTTTTAAAAATACTACTTTTTCGGGGCATTTTGTGATCGTGAGTCATGATTTTTTTGGGGTCTGCGGGCCGGTACGGGACAGGTATAGTCAATGCCCATTTTAACAAAAATGGGGGGTTCAAAGATATTTTTCTTCGGAAACTTTGTGTTCGTGGGCCATGCAGGTGAGGGGTCTGCTGTGGTACGGGGACAGGTGTAGTCAATGTCCCATTTTAAAATTTAAAATGGGGTTCCAAAGACTATTTTTTCCCTGGCATTTTTTTAAATTTTTTTGGTTTTAATGCAGGGGTTTCAAAACCCCAGGAAAAGTCAATGCCCGGGTTCCCCCCTAAAAAACGGTTTTCAAATTTTTCCCTTTCTTCCAGCATTTTTTGGGATCCCCTGGGTCATGCGGGTTTTTGGGCATCCCCGTGGTCCCAGGACAGGGAAAGTCAATGTCCAGTTAAACCCTAAAATAGGGGTTTAAAAATACTGCCTTCCGGCATTTGGGTAATCTGTGGGCCCCATGTAGGTTTTCAGTTAAGCGGGGTAAAGGAAAAGGTTATAGTCAAGGCCCGGTTCAACTAAAAGGGTGGTTCAAAACTACTTTTTTTCGGGCCCACTTTTTAATTGGGGGGTCTTTGCGGGTTTTGGGGGGTCATGTGGGGGTAGGGGGAAAAGTATAGTCAATGCCAGTTCAACAAAAATTTAGTGGTTCAAATACTACTTTCTTCCAGAATTTTTTATTCTGAGGTTCCATAAAGGGGCATCTTTGCGGGTTTTTGGGGGGCACCCGGGCTTTTTAAAAGGGAAACCAATAAAAAGGGGTCTTTTTTGAAAAAAAAGCTTTTTTCCCCCATGTTTAAAGGGCCCATCAAAATGAACAGCGGTTAATGGGTGCCCAACCCTACTTGATCCATTTTCCCAAAATCAAAAAATCAGCAATTTCCTTCAACCCAAATTTTATTTTTAAAATTTGAATGCAGGGAATTTTTAAAACAGGCCTTTTTCCCAATGTCACGGTGGAACAACGTCAAACAACGGCCACAGTAAATGGAAAAAAGCCCCTAGCAGCAGAGGCAGAAGCAAGAATTTAAAAAAAATTTTTTTTTTAAATTGTCAATTTTTTTAATTTTTTATTCTGAGGGGGCCTTTAAAGGGGATTTTTTGGTGGTTTTGGGGTCAGGTTTCCCTTTTTTTTTGGTTTCCAGGGGTGGTTTTAAATTTGGGGAAATAAAATTTGCCCCTGGGGGCCCGAAACAAAAAGGTGCCCTGTGATATGTTAAAAATTTGGAAATAATGGGTGGGGGCCCCATTTGGGTTTAAGGGTGGGATTGGACATGAAAAAGGGTTTAAAAGGGTGGAAATTTTCAGCCGCCCCGGGCCCCCACCGCCCCGCTTAACAAAAGGCCCCGCCCAAACTTTAAACTTGCGTTTCCCCCTTGGGGTGTTTCTTTTTTGCCAAACCCCAAAGGGGACGGGGATGTTGGTCCCGGTGGGAATAAGGTAGGGGGCTCCTGCCCCGTTCCCCTGTTGGGCCCTTTTTCCCTTTCCCGGTGTTTTTTTGGGGTGAAAGGGGCGCCGAAAAATGCTGGGTAACCCCCCTGTACCTGCTGTGGCTAAGCCTTCCTCATCTTTTGGTTAGCCAATTTAAAATAATTTAAATGTAAAACACATATCCAGTTTTACTGTTTTTTAGATGTTAACTCCACTTCTCTTCACCGGGGTTTTGGGTGTAAGAATGAAGCTGGTGTTCCCTTCCCCCCCTAACTTTAACGGGCATCGTCGATAAACTGTTATGACTAATTTGGGTATTGAAAAATGTAATTGCCCAAATTTTTCGACTATTGGGCCCCAATTTTAAAAAAATTTTTGGGCACAATCGTCATCATGTTGTAAAGAGAGAAGCACTTTTTTTGTGATGAGAGAATTTTAGTGAAAGTTAAAAAAGTGAACCCTAGGGGTTTTCCAGTGAATTTTTTGTTTTCGAAGTGGAAGACAACCCCTATGTAATTAGTGGTGGTTCATGAGAAAGTGAAGAGATACCCCTAGTGGTGAATTGGTGAACTGCAGGTTTTTTTTTTTTTTTTGGGTGAACGAGTTTTTTTGTGAAGAACTGATTCTTCACAGAGCACGGAGTTTACATTCTTGCAGGTCAAGAATAGGGGAAAATGGGAAATTTATGTTACAAATCATGAACCAGAGATGACGGGCACAAGGTTGTATAAAAAGAAGGCAAAACAGGGTTAAAAGAGAAAAAAGATTGCTGAAAGAAATAAACAGGGTTCCAGGAAGGGTGTTGGGGAAGGGAATTTGGGGAGGAAAGTTGGAAAAAGGGAGAAGTTGCTTGAAAGAAAAAAGCGTTGTTCATCAAGCACAAAAAAATGGTTTAACAGTGCAAAATTTGTAACTGTTGGAGTTTTTGGGGGGGGTTTCATGAAGGGGAAAAAATGTTTATAAAGGGGAGACAAATCAAGACACATATCAGGCCCCCCAGACACAAAGGGGAAAAAACAGGCTCAGGCCAAGAGCATTTTCCTTTTTGGCCTTTTAAAGATGCGCCATCAACACCAAGAGCCATCAGTACCATTTTAGCACTCTGCCTTGTTTGGTAAAAGAACCCAGTTCAAACACTGCCCCATAAATCAGAGGACATACAAACACACACAAAGTAAGGGACAGGTGCCTGAGGGAGGATTTAAAAAACATTTTAAAAATACCCCATAATGGCAGTTCAAATTACCCTGAATTCCCCCACAAACAGATGAGGGAATTGGAAAACCAAAAAGATACCCAGGGGGGAAAGCAATAGAAGAAACAGACAAAACAGTTGCATTTAATGATCAAGACACAGATTCAGACCCGAGGTTGTTCACATACAGAGCAGCCAAAAAAAAAAAAAAAAAGGGCAATGTCCCCAGGTCCTTAAAAAAATAGGACATTTTAGACAGAGGTATTCTGCAATGCTCAAGAGGGGGGGGGGCAAAACTGTTTTGGGGGGGGGGGGGGAATTGCATCCACAAACCAACCCCCTTTTTTTTACCCTCAAAAAAGGGTGTGTCCCAAGCAAAGAGAAAATAATCCCTCAAATTTTCTCCTAATATCAAAAAAAGACACCCCCCAAAAGCTCCTGGCTTATTACACCACCACCTTTTTAACAAACCTTTCTTAATAGCCAGTTCACCCCAGAGGGACAGGCCAGGGGCCACAGAAATGAATATTAGTTTTAAACGACTTTCCAAACCCATAAAAATACCCATGACCTTCTGTAGAGCTGTACAGAGAATATACATACCGCCCAACTTTTAGAAATAGCAAAGAGAGACACATTAGGCCATGCTTCTAACCACGCCCAAACAAATGACTTTCCCCCGGGGGCACGCCTCTAACCAAAGAAATCCCCAAACAAAAAAAAAAATCCCGCCCCCACCAGCAACCAGGGCCAACAAAACAGCAGCGCCACGGGCTGAAAAATATGTATTTATAAAAAGAATGACAGTATTACAAAAAAATCCCACAAAAATAGCTGTAAGCATTTTTCTATGGATGAACCTCTATATAATGGTTGTACAGTGACCACATAATCCCGGGCTAACGGGGGAACAAATACCCCACACTGTTACTGACCCAAACAGAAAATAATTTTATCAATGTTCCCGCTTGAGAATAAAAATAATTCCACAACACCAGACAACATCACCACCCATAGGATGAAAAATTTTGCCTTACCCACCACACCATGAAAACATATCACACCACATAGGATGTAATCCCACCACCCAAAAACAAAATATCACCACTGTCAGGGGGCGCGGGCTCCGGGTGCCCCCCCGACCACTCCCCGCTCGCAGGGGCTGGCGGGGGCTGCGCCGGCCCGCGACCACCCCCTCTGCTGCCCCGGCGCCGCCTCCCTTACCTGGGCCCGCGGGTGAAGCCGCGCCTGCCTGTCCGGCCGGCGCGGGGTGGCCCCGCTTAAGGCGCCCCGGGACCGGCTTCTCAAATTTTAAAAGGGGCCAGTTCCCATAATTGGTTATGTGGGCGGGGGTCCTTTTTTAAGGTATCCCCCCAGTACTTCTGCCAGTTTTTTGGTGTTTTTTGGGGTGGTTAGAGAGTTTTTGGAGTTCCGTTTTGATTACCTGTACCAGTCCGCTTGCTTACGTTTCCTGCCCTTGCCTGTTTGCCGCCTGCCCTGACCGTTTGCCCGTCTCTGATTCAACCTCGTGCCTCCCCTGCCCTTCGCCTGTCCCCACACGCCCGGGGATTACGTTTCTGTACCCGCTGTCCCCCGGGCCGCCATCGAAAGAAGTCACGCAGGTTAAAACGACCGGGGTACCCCTCACCCCGCAGCAAGCCCCATCCCGCTTTGGGGGCGGGCTCGGGTGAAAACGGGGGCTACTTGACTCCGTTCCCTGGGTGGCTTAGCTCCCATCGCTTGCATTGGCCTAGGGGGATCCACTCCTCCGTTACGTACAGATGGCCATGGTTCCGCCAGGGTACCCTGCCTGACTCCGGGACATCACTACACTGCCCCCAGCAGATCACGCTCGACCAGCTTGCGGCCATGATGCAAAAACCTGGCGACTCGTCTGCCCCATCGGGCCGCCCCCCCCCCTTACCTGCATCCGTTGCCCCCGGATCCTTTGGGCTCTACCTGCTTCGGCTTCAGGACCGTCTCTGCATCTCCCCACTCCCCTCCGTACGATGGAGCCCCCAAAAGTGCCGAGGGGTTCATCACCAGTGCCCACCACCCGAAAGATGGGGCACCAAAATTCCCTACAAGCGACCCAAGGTGGCCTTCAAAATCGCCTCTTGTCTGGAGAACCTTGGCTTGGGCTCCCCACTTTTGGGATCGAGGGGTCCTCTGACGGCGGACCCCCAAACGCCTCCGGGGGGGTTGCCCACCGTCTTTGAGGAACCGGGCCGTACTTCTTCGGGGGGGCCGAAACGCTGCCCGGCTAGTCAGGGCACCCAAGGGGGTCAGTATTGGGTGCAGTTTCGCACTCTCGCTTCGGAGTGGCTGGAACAACGAAGCATTGGTGGGACTTTTGAAAAACCCTTTTTTCGGGGCGAACAAGGACGAGCTGCCGGGGGGATTTCCCAGCTGCCTTGGATGACCAAATCCATTTTGGCCACCCGGTGGGAAATTTTCGCTTACCCCCGAAAGGAAAACAAGAGCTCCGCTGCAAGGGGAAAACCGTCCGCCCACCCCGTCCCCTCGTTTGGGGCTCCCACTTCCAAGCTTTTCACCTCTTCCCCCTCCAAGGGGCCTCTAAAGGAACCCTATGGCAGGTGAGAGGGGGGCCCAACCGGGCCCAGGGGAACTTTTCAGCGTCGTCTGAAGCAGCTTGTTTTCTATTGGGGCGGTTTTGGCCATTTCATGGGGAAATGTCCGGTCCCCGGGGGAAAACCCCGCCCCTAGGCTCGTAGGGAGGCAAACCCTGGGGGTGTCAGAAGGCTCCCCCCGTCTAAAACCATCCCCTACATATTGGGCTTCTCCGGCCCAAACCTTTCGGCCACCGCCTTTAGATCAGGACGGCGGGGAAACTTCATAAGCCACGAACTTGTGACGGGGTTTCGTTCCGGTGCTCCGCTGCAGAAACCATGTTCGTTTTTCCCTAGGGGTGGCGAATTGCCTTAAGGACGCTATCCCCCTCTTTTGAAAATTGGGGTTTCACAAGGAGAATTTTGAACTTCTAGTCCCCCCTGTCCCCCGGGAAATCCTTCGGCCCCTCCCTTGGGTGCGGGGACCTTACCCCGACTTTGGTTGGAGAAAAGGGGAAGTCATGCTTTGG
Organism: Phyllomedusa bahiana; assembly: GCA_025379985.1. Taxonomy (NCBI): domain Eukaryota; kingdom Metazoa; phylum Chordata; class Amphibia; order Anura; family Hylidae; genus Phyllomedusa; species Phyllomedusa bahiana. The sequence goes on along the minus strand of JAODAL010032545.1, from coordinate 18,418 downwards.
GGGGTTCCCGTGCCCTTTTCGTTGCCTGTCTAACCGCAACTCGCTCCTCAAGTCTCCCCCCGGAAGTTCCCAAAACCCTCCTCGGTCTCCCTTCGCCTTATGGGACTTTGCCGTGTCTTTTCTGAGAGCGGGCTGAGACTCTTCCCCACCCCGGGGCCTATGATTTCCCATTCCCCTGCAACCTGGTGTATCCTCCAGGGGGGGGGGTTTACCCTTTTCCCCCCCGGGGGGACTAAGGCGATATCTGGTACGTAAAGGGGAACCTCCACAAAGGTTTCATCCGTAAGTCCGGGTTTCCCCGGGCTGGAGCCGGCTTTCTTCTTCGGGGGAAAAAAAAAGGACGGGTTTTCCCCGGCCCTGCATGACTATCGGGGCCTGAATAAAATTACCGTAAAAAAGGGCCCCCGTTGCCCCTTTTAATCCCGAAATTTTGAGGCCCCTGCGTGGGGCGAAAATTTTTTCTAAATGGTTTTGCGCGGGGCCACAACTTAAATCCGCATTAGTGAGGACGAAGGGGGAAAACGGCTTTAAACACGGGACGGCATTTCGAGTTTTTGGGTTTATCCCCAATTCGGTCTCTGCAACCCCCCGGGGGCAGATTTCAGCCCTTTGTTAATGAGATCTTTGGGGCCCTACTTTGTCTTTTTTAATCGTCACTTGGACGGATTTTTTTTCATCTTCTCCCCTGATCCGGGACTCATCCCCACCATGTCCCCCCAGGTCCCCAGGCGATCCGAAATCCAGTCTTTGCCAAGCCAAAAATCCCTCTTTGAAGTCCCAGCTTCCCCTTCTGGGGATACATCGTTTGGGTTTAGGGTCTCCGGAGGGGGATCCCTCAACTCCCCGCGGTTTGCTGTGGCCCCAAAACCGGGTGGGCCTTGGGGGCCATTAAAACTTTTTTTGGGTTTTGCGAATTTTTAAATAGGAAATTTTCATCCCCCATTTTCTCCACTGGGGGCTCCCTTGGTGGCCCAAACTAGGAGAAGCCAATCCAAAATTTCCCCCCCCAGAGGCCCAAAAAAAGCCTTCACGGCTCAAAGCGGCTTTTGCTTCGGCCCCGGTCCGTCTCGTCCAGCCCCAAAAATGTGTTTTATTTGGAAGGGGGATGCTTCGTCAGTCGGGCAGGTGGGGCCCCTCCTGCAGAGTCCCCGTGGAAGTACATACCTGGGTTTTTTCTCCAAGACATTTTCTCCCGCCGAAAGAATATACCCTTGGGGGGATCGTGAAAAATTATGGGCCCTTTTGCGGCTCTTGGGGAAAAAGGCGTCACCGCTGGAGGGGGCTCGCAACCCCCCATTACATTTTCCAGACACAAGAATTCCCATTTCTTCAGTCGGCTAACCCTAATCCCCAGCAAGCAGTTTGGGCATTATTTTTGCCCTTTTTACTTTTCCGGGGCCCATTTTCGGGCCTGCGAAAAAAAACCTCAGAGCTGATGCTCAATCCCGTTCCCGGATTCAGTGGGGTCTCGGCCTCCTCCCCCCGCATATTTGTTCCCCCCCGGGGCGACTCGTCCGGGCTGCCCCCCCTGGACCCTTTAGCACCACCTCCGGGAAAAAACATTGGCGACCTGCTTGCGCCTTTGAATCCTGAATTGGGGGACATATTCTCATATGGTGGGGGACCCAGGATTCATAGGGTGCTTTTTAATTTGTATCCCGATACTACTGGGCCTACCCTTGCTAGGACATGGGGACTTTTTTTTTAGCCCGCACCTCCTTGCCCCTAAAAAGGTTTTTTCGCCCCCAAGCCCCCGGGGGTTTTTCTTCAGCCGCTCCCTGTAGAAAAAACCCGGGGCCCATGTAGCCATGGGGCTTCATTCGGACCCCCCCCTCCTCGGGGGAAACACGGGCACTGGGTTTTCCGACCGTTTTTCCCCAAAAAAGGCCCCCTTTATCCCACTGCCTGGGTTACCCCCCCCTGCCCCCCAACTGGCCCAAAATTTTTCTGTCACCTTTTCCGTCTGCCCCCGGTCCTCCCTTTACATATTTTCTTGATAGGAGAGTCCAATTTATTGCTAAATTTTTTGGGGGGCTTTGTGTGGTAAAAAGCGGTCAGTTTGACTTCTTTCCGCATACCACCCCCAGATAATGGGCAGGTTGAGAGGGCAACCCGGTGTTGGGCACCTACCTGAGGGTTTGGTCCCCCCCTCGGATAAAAGGCTGATCTTTTCCCTGGGGCGGGGGTTTTCTTATAACCTTTAGATTCGGGGGTTTTTCCCCGGGGGGCCTCCCCCTTTTTTTTCGGGTTTGGGGGCCCCTTCCCCCCCACCCTCCCCCCTTGGGTACTCGTGTCATGTCCCGGCCGTGGATGCCCCCGTAAAGGACATCAAGGTTTATGGCAGCTCACACCCGGCAGGCCCCGTTACGGGTTTTGCCCGCACTAAAGTCCAGGCTGACGATACCCTAGGACTCCCCCCCTATTTGACCGGCGATAAGGTTTGGCTATCCGCAAATATATTCGCTTCAGGGGTGCCTAGCTACAAGTTAGGTCAAATATGTGGGTCCCTTTGAGGTGCTGAATCTAAACCGGTGTCCCCACAAGTCCGCCTTTCCTTTTTTTCCCGGCGCATCCCGAACTCCCCCTGTCTCCTCCCCAAGCCGGTGGTGCTGAAACGTTTTCCCGTGGCCTGTCTCGCCTTCTTTCCTGTGGGGGCCCCTCTGATAAACTTTGAGGTCAAGGAGGTGTTGGCACGAAAACAGTGAGGGGGGGAAGCGGTTCTTTCTTAAAATTGACTGGAAGGGGTTGGGCCGGGGGGGACGGCGTGGGAACCCGGGGACCAACCGTCCCTACCCCTCCTTCTAGGGGTTTTTAAAAAAAAGGGGGGAGACCAAAGGGGGGGGGACTGTCACGGGGGTTGCGGGCTCCCGCCCCCCGCGACCTTTCCCGCTTCGCAGGGGGTCTGGGGGCCGGCGCTGCGGCGGCCCGCGACCCCCCCTTGCTGCCCCCCCCCGGCGCCCCCCCTCCCTTACCCCGGCCGGCTCCGGTGAAAAGCGCGCCTGCCTGTCCCGGGGGTCGCACGCGGGCCGGGCCGCTTAAGGCCGGGGCGTGCCCCGGGGTTCTTAAATTTAAAGGGGGCCCGTGTCCGATAATTGGTTTTGTCGGGCGGGTCCTTTTTTAAGGTTTTTTCCGCCCCCAGTATTTTTGCCAGTCTGTTGGTTGGGTTTTTTGGGCGGGGTTAAGGTATTGGGGGGTTCCATTTTATTTTCCCCCTGTACCAGTCCGGGGTTGCTTACGTTTCCCGACCTTGCGTTTTGCGCCGCCCCGACCTCTGCCCGTCTTGACTACAACCTCTGCGCCTGCCCGACCTTCTCCTGTCCCCGACTACGCCTCCGGATTACGTTTCTGTCCGCTGTACCCTGGCCGCCATCGAAACAAGTACGAGGGGGAAACGGGTTTTGGGAGCCCCCCACCCGCCCGCAAGTCCTCCCTTTGCGGGGGGCTCGGGGGAAAACCGGGGGCTACTTAGATCCGTTCCCCGGCGTGGTTAGTACCAAGCTTGCTTGGCCCCCCGGGATCCATCCTCCGTTACAACCCCCACTGTGATGAAGAATACCAAACACCCCTGACAACTATCACCCCCCAATAGTTTACTGAATAATACCACCCCCATGACCAATATCACCAAAACATAGGAATGAAGAATACCACAAAACCATAAAACTATCACCCCCCATATGACTGAAGAATACCACCACACCATAAGGGTTTTCACCACCACATGTGACTGAATAAAACCCCCAAACCCATCCACATATAAACCCTCACATAGTGACTGAATAAAAGCCCTACTGATCCTAAATTTAAAAAATTAATTTTCTACCCAATATTCCTGACTACATGATCATATGGGGGTAGATGGGAGTTGTACCAGGCCCCCGCGACTATAAGTGATTACAGTACAATAAAATTTTTGTGATCAAGGTGACTTCTTCTCTGTTGGGAGTCGTTCCTTTCTCCATTCCTTCCAGTCCCTTTGATGATTTTCCCGGCCTCGTCCCTGCAGAATTAAACACACAAATATCTTAGACTCTGCACTTCTCCACCACCTTCCTACCAATTTCATCCTCTGTACAAACTCCCCATAAGGTGATAGGTGGAGTAGGGGGATATGGGGCAATACACAGTGGTCGGGGGTTATAAAGTGTCAGGTGAGGGTTGTATTTTGTCTTGACATTTAGGCCCGCTGGGGTTTAGGGGAGGAGTAAAGGCCACAGCTTACAACACAATCTCCTGGGGGGGGAGACAGAAGCCCCAAGCCTCCGGGGGAATTGTGGTGCAGCTCTGGCCTGTTCTCCATTCCCTGCACCCACAGATAATCAGCCACAGCCATGACCTTCAGGGGTGCCAGGGATGGAGTATAATACTATAGGATTCATTAGACTACGTCGGACCAGCAAAGCATCTATTTCTAAACTAAAATGGTCCGGAGGGCCGATGTCAGGGAGTTTATTTAAATAAAGTGCTTTTTTATTTGGTTTCTGTATTTTTTTTTCCATTGAATTCCCTTGATAGTAATGGAGGTGTCTGTCAGATGCCTCCATCACTAGCCCCTGGACTTGGTGTCACCACAATGCTGACACTAACCCTCTGTCACTATTACCCCAGTACCCAACACACCAGAGGTACCCGGAAGAGCTGGGTAACCATCAAAAGTTGACCCTCTAATGTGAGGGTCTGCTTCTGTGGCAGCTGTGGGCTGGTATTCTTAGAATGGGAAGTTACCATCATCGAAGGTTCTCATTCTGATAGAATCAGGCTGCCGCTGTTGGTTTTACCCTGACTGGTTATGGAGAATGGGGGAACCCACGTAGTTTATTTTTTTGGAAAATCATTCATTTATTGAGAATCCTAAAATAGGCACCTCCTGTAATCATTACAGTGGATGCCCATGTGCAAATTCTCAGTAAATAAACAAATTTTCAGAAAAAAAACGACATGGGGTCCCCCTGATTTTCCCTAACCAGCCAAGGTAAAAACCAACAGTAGCAGCCTGATACTGTCAGAATGGGAAGAACCATCGATACTGGTCTCTTCCCATTCTAAAAATACCAGCCTGCATCTGCTCCAGAAGCGGACCTTCACATTAGAGGGTCCGCTGCTGATGGTTACTGGCTCTTCCCAGTACCCCTGGTGCGTTGGGACTGGGGTAATAGTGACAGGGGTTAGTGCCAGCCTTGGGCAACAAGAAACTCCGTTGGCTAACACCAAGCCGGAGAGGCATCTTCCAGATACCGCCGTTACTATCAATGGAGTTATATGGAAAAAAACACACGGAAACAGAAAAAAACACTTTATTTAAATAAACACTCCCCGACACCTGCCCTCGTTAACCATTTTATTAAAGAAATAGAAGCAACGCTGTCTGACATAGTCCACCGAATCCGTCGTAGTCCAGATGGGAACCTGTAAAAAAAAACAAACAATAACCCTACAAATGGGGCATCACCCAGCTTTCCGGGATGCTGAATAGCCTATTCAGTGCCCAGGAAAACTGGATGACATCCCCTATAGGGAGGCATTAGGAAAGCTGGGTGCTTGCCATGGGGGATGTGTCACCCAGCTTTCCAGGGTGCTGAATAGCCTACACAGTGCCTTGGAAAGCTGGGTGACATCCCCACAGCAATTGTCCAGGAAAGCTGAGTGGCACCCATTCCCCACAGCAAGCACAGCTTTCCTGGACACCTGCTGTGGAGGGTTTTCACCCAGCTTTCCCACATGCTGAATAGGTTGTACAGAATCTAGGAAAGCTGGGTGACATGGTTCAAAGCAGGCGTCCAGGAAAGCTAGGTGCCTACTGTGGGGGATGGGTACCACTCGCTTTCCGGGTGCTGGATAACTCATTCGCATGTGGGGTATGTGGGTAGGCCTTGGTGAAGGAGGGAAACAGTATGGGGGGGGGGGGGCAGGGAGTAAAGGGAGGGGTGTATGGGGAAGGGGTCAGGAGAGGGCTGGTCAAGGGGGAGGGTCAGGTTGGTTCAAGGGGTTGAGTGAAGGTGTCAGGGAGGGAGTGTGGCGATTTGGGGGACAGGGAGAGAGGGGGGGGTGAGTGGGGTGTCAGGGAGAGGGGGGGGCGTTTGGGGGAAGGGGGTTGAATAGGGTGCAGAGTGGGAGGGGGACCGTTTGGGGGGTGAGCAGAAAGGGGGTCGAGGGGGGTGAGCAGAGAGGGGCCCGGGAAGGGGGGGTGAGAAAAGGGGGGGGGGGCCTGTTTTGGGGTGCAGAGAGGGGGGGCCCGGGGTGGGATGAGAGACGAGTGGGGGTGAGAAAGGGGGGGGGGGGCTTTTTTTGGGGTTGCCCAGAAGGGGGGCTGATTGGGGTGAGAAACCCCGAGGGGGGTTTAGCGTGGGGGGGGGGGCTTTTTTTGGGGGGGTAAAGGGGAGGGGGGGCCCGAGGGGGGTGTCCCCAGGGGGGGAAGGGGGGGGCCGTTTTGGGCCCGACGGGGGGGGTGAGTGGGGAGGGGCGAGGGGGGGGCTTTTTTTGGGGGGGGTTGAGTGGGGTGGGCGGGGGGGGACAAAAACCTTTACCCTTACGTTTTCCCTCTTCCCCTCCTGCGCGGCTCCACCCCCGTAGTTTTGATTTGTGCATTTTTTCCTTTTTGGTTTTTAAAAATAGAAAGAAATAAATCTTTGATTTTTTTTAAGGGCCCGGTCTGCACCTGCATATATTTTTCTCTCCAATCCGACACCATGTTTTTGCTAAAGGGTTTTTTTCTTTTCTTTGATTGCGGGTTGGGGTTTTTGGAACAAAAGGGGAAAGGCACCCCAAACCCGAACCCGGGCAAAGAAAGTCACGGGGGACTGTTTTTTTTTAAATTTTGGTTTTGCTAAATTAGAAATTTAATTTTTCCCCTAAGCGTGCCCCCGGGAGTGATTATAATATTTTTCATTTTTTTCTTTAAATCATTGGAAAAAAAGGAATTTTGAATTTTTTTGAACAACATAATTAATTTTATCATATTCTTAAAGTTTAATGGAAAAGAGGTTATAAAACGGGGTTAAATGTGGCAGCGGGCATTTTTCAACGGGACCCTGAAAATGTTACCAAGCATGATAACATTTATCAAACTGTTTTTAAAAGATTTGGAAAATTCCAATTTAAAGAAAAAAAAAAATTGGGTTTGGGGGACATGATTTCCCATGTGAAATTTTTGGGGGGAAAAAGGGTAAAATCCCCGAGGATTTGGTTTAAAAAAAACACCCAAATCACGGGAATTTACAAGTGAATTTAAAGATCGTTGGTACAACTTTCCCTTAACGAAGTGCCCCTTAGACCTGAGGGAAAGTTAATAAAAAAACAAAAAAAAAATCAGCTAGAGGAACTTAGAGTAAAAATTCGCAGATACTAAAAGAGACTGCAAAATCTACGTCTCAAGCATTTTTCAAAAGAGTTAGATACACAAGGGAAACAAAATTTTCGTAAACGGGAAAGATAAAAAATCATAAAAACAAAACCCAAAATAAATAAAAAAGAGTTTAACACGGGGACAATGCTAAAAACATGGTTTCCCTTTTGGGAGTAAAAAAAACCATTTACCCTCCAATACTCAGGAAGCCATTTCACATAATTCCCAAGGATGAGTTAGCTTCTCAAATTTTCCCAAACGAACGTTCATTGTTGACCCCTTTCAGGAAATCTGCCCAAGGGAAAGGGTAGAATGACTTCCTCACTCCTCTAATGTAAAACTGGGGGGAAAAGAAGGAACACACAAAACAAAAGGGAACAAACCAGTTTCTCCCACCCTCCAAAGGGACTTAACAAATTTCTAAATTGCCCTTTTCAAAAAACGGCAGAGGGGGAGGGGCCGAAAAACCCGGGAGGAAGGGGGGGGGGGGGAAAAACCAGGGGAATGGGAACTATTCCCAAATGGGGTTATAAATCTTTCAGAAACAGTTTGTATCTGCAAATGCATTAGAGTCTTAGATAAGGTTAGGATTCTCCCCCCTTTTAAAATTTAATTTTGGTATCCAAACTTTTTTGGATGTGAATGGGTTTGGTAAGAAATTAGGGTGAAAAATCTTTTTCCCAAATTTTTTAAAACCCAAACGGGTTAAAAATGATAAAAAAGGACGGGTTTTGTGAGGGAAATTAATAAAGATAGTCTGGGAAGATATCATTCCAGATTAAAGGGAAATCTTTTTTGGTTTCCCCCAATCTTGGGGCCCAAAGGAAGGAAAATTTCTGCTTACCTTTGGGATAGGGAGAAAAACAGTCCTTTCCCCTATCCCGGCAATGAATTTTTTTTAAATCCAACCCAGTTTTAGATTTAAGAACAAGGATATTTTCCAGGACAGGAAAAGAGGAAGACTTTTTAAAAAGTTTTTCCATCAAAATAAATTCCCCAAAAACCCAATCAGGGGGGAAAAAAAATAATTTAACAAAACAAAAACAAAAAGCCCTCAGAAACTTACAAAAAAATGAAGATTAATTATAAAAACAAGCGGAAAAAGGGGGGGGGCCATAGTTCTTTTTGGACCGAGCCCTTTACAGAGGGAAATTTAAAATTTTACTGCTGTCAGATACATCGAAATATAGACGGTCAAAACAACCCCACAAAATAAAAGTAAATATATTTTGGGACAGGGTGCGAACAAAGGGGTTTAAAAAGGGGATACTAACAACACAAAAAAGCTGAAAAAAAATTTAAAATTACTAATCCCTAATTTCCCAATTTTTCCCCACTCCCGAAAATACATAAAAGGGGGGGTTTCCCCCCACCTTTCCGACCCCCCTTTTTGTCTTTAGGGATTGGGTTTATTGATTTAAGAACTGGGGCGGGTGGGTGGAAGAAACAATTGCCCAACCATTTTATTATGGGGAAATTTCCGGGGGTTTCCTTTGAGAAAACCAAACAATTGGTAATACCTTTGGGTTTATTTTCAAAGGGGGGCCGGGGGGGGGGCCCGGGACCTGGGTTTTCCGCGATGTGGGGGGTTTTTACCCCGAATCCCACCAACCCCGGGCCTCCTGGTCCCCGGGATTTTTTTTTTAAAATTAGAATTTAAAACTGAAGAAAAACAACCCTTTTTTATTTTTGGCAGTTTGATTATCTACTTTTTTTTTCAAACAATTTTTTTTTTTGGGTTTTAAAAACAAGGTTTTTCCAAACCCGTTTTTTGGGCCCTCTATGGGGCACGTTTTTCACCCTCCCCAAAAAAAAATAATTACATGTTCTCAGGGAGGGAAAAGGGATCTATATAATCCGGCCAAACCCTTTGGAATTGTATCAAATGGTAATCAAGATTATAGATGACTTGGGCTTTTAATGGCTAAAAAAGTTTAAAAAAGAATTTAAAGGGTTTTGTTTAAAATTTTTTAATTAAAAATCAGAGGGGTTTTAAATTTACTCATGAGAAAACCAAAAAAAAAACCCCTTTAAAAAACCTCGAAGTCCCACTTATAGGAGGAGAAGAAGGGAAAATTAGGTTTAAACCAAAAAAAAAAACCCCTGTACCGAAAAAAACCCCTCCTTAGAGCTAATTCCCTTTTACCCCCAAAAATGTAGTAAAAAAAAGCCAAAAAGGAGAGCCCTAAAGCAAAAAGAAAAGTAGCACGGGAAACTGAATACCGATACAATTTTTCAAAAAATTTGTTCTAACCTCAGAGAAAAGGGGAAATTTCCCCCAATGGTTGTTTTAACGCAATAAGTAAGGTCAAAAAAATTTAAAGAAAAAAAAATTTTTTTTCAAAAAAAAACAGGAAAATCTAATAAAAAAATATCAAATTTTTCCACTAATTTTAAGTTACAGTTTGACCCAAAAAGTAGAGTAGTGAAAAATCCCCCTACCAAAATTTTATTGGAAAAAATCCCTCCAAAAAATTTTCAAAAAAAAACATCAATTTTAAACTAGAAAACTCCTACAATTAAATTCCCCCCCCCCCCCCAAGTTTTTACCCCCCCCCCAAAAATTTTTTTTTTAACTTCATAGGCAAAAAAAGCCGAATTTCATGGTTAATATCAAAGGATTTCCCTGGATGTGGCCTTTTAAAAAATGGTTAAAATGTGTTGTCTTTTAAAAAAATTAACCCGTATTTAAATTTTTTCCCAATTTAAAAAATCTTTTCCCAAAAAAAATTTTTTTTTTTTGTTAAAACAAAATTTGCAATTTATTTTCCAAAAAATTTTGAGAGCTGCAAAGTGCAAAACGTAGGGGGGACTTGGGCCCCCCAAAAGTGCGAAACAACACATATGTTTGGTTTCAGACCCAAAACCCGGGGCAAAATTTTTAAACCTCACGGTATCTAAACCCTTCCATATGGGGGCACGGGGGGGGGAAATTTTAAAAACCCCCACTTTTTGTTACCCGGAAAGAAAAAAGTAAATAATCGGGACGAGGGGGGGACCTTTCAAAGGGAAAATCCCGGCCAGGAGGCCCTTTGGGGGTTTTCCACCCCGACACCAGAGCACCCAGGGGGTTAAAAAAAAGCCAAGATAAACCCAAAATTTATTATTAAAAGGGGAACATTTTAAAAAAAATAATTTTAAAAAAGGGGCTATTTACAAGTGTTTTAAAAATAAGCAAAAAGTCTGTTTTCTTTTTTTTTTTTTTTTTTTTTTTTTCTCTTGTTTTTTTTTTTTTTCTTTTTTTTACAAACAGGAACGAAATCATTGGGATAAAAGGGCCCTAAATAAAGGAGATAGGAGGAAAAAAAAAAAGTACAACAGCCATGAGTAAGGGTCAAGTGATCCAAAACGCGGGGCGGCAGTCCTCCATTTTGTCCACACCAAATTAGGGAAGGGGGCCTGTTTGTTTGTGCATTTTTTGCCTTTGGATTTTTAAATAGAAAAAAAAAAATCTTTGTTTTTTTTTTAAGAGCCGGTTGCACCTGCAAAAATTTTTTCCCTCATTGCACCCCTTTTTGTTTGCTGAAAAAGGTTCGTTTTTTTGATTGGGTGGTTGTATATGGAAAAAAACACCGGAAACAGAAAAAAAACACTTTAAATTTTAAAAAAAAACTCCCACACCGCCCCCGTTAAACCCTTTTAAAAAAAAAAAATAGAACAACCCCCTTTTTGGTTTTTGACATAGTCCACCGAATTTGCCCTAGTTTAGATGGGGCCTGTAAAAAAAAAAAAACAATAACCCTACAAATGGGGCATCACCCAGCTTTCCGGGATGCTGAATAGCCTATTCAGTGCCCAGGAAAACTGGATGACATCCCCTATAGCAGGCATCTAGGAAAGCTGGGTGCTTGCTATGGGGGATGTGTCACCCAGCTTTCCAGGGTGCTGAATAGCCTACACAGTGCCTTGGAAAGCTGGGTGACATCCCACAGCAGTTGTCCAGGAAAGCTGAGTGGCACCCATCCCACAGCAAGCACAGCTTTCCTGGACACCTGCTGTGGAGGGTTTTCACCCAGCTTTCCCACATGCTGGATAGGTTGTACAGAATCTAGGAAAGCTGGGTGACATGGTTCAAAGCAGGCGTCCAGGAAAGCTAGGTGCCTACTGTGGGGGATGGGTACCACTCAGCTTTCCCGGGTGCTGGATAACTCATTCAGCATGTGGGTAAGCTGGGTAGGCCTTGGTGAAAGGAGGGAAACAGTATGGGGGGGTCAGGGAGTAAAGGAGGGGTGTGTGGGGAAGGGGTCAGGGAGAGGGCTGGTCAAGTGGAGGGTCAGGTTGGTTCAGGGAGGAAGGGGTTGAGTGAAGGTGTCAGGGAGGGAGTGTGGCAATTTGGGGGACAGGGAGAGAGGGAGGGCTGAGTGGGGTGTCAGGGAGACGGGGGGCGATTTGGGGGACGGGGGGTTGAATAGGGTGTCAGAGGTGGGAGGGGGACCGAGTGGGGTGAGCAGGGGGGCCATTTGGGATGTCAGGGAGGGGGGGCCGAGTGGGGTGAGCAGGGAGAATGGGGGCCGTTTTGGGGTGTCAGAGAGGAGAGGCTGAGTGGGGTGAGCAGAAAGGGGGTCGAGTGGGGTGAGCAGAGAGGGGGCCGAGTGGGGTGAGCAGAGGGGAGGGGGGCTGTTTTGGGGTGTCAGAGAGGGGAGGCTGGGTGGGGTGAGCAGACGAGTGGGGTGAGCAGTGGGGAGGGGGGCTGTTTTGGGGTGTCAGAGAGGGGGGCTGAGTGGGATGAGCAGACGAGTGGGGTGAGCTGTGGGGAGGGGGGCTGTTTTGGGGTGTCAGAGAGGGGGGGGGGCCGAGTGGGGTGAGCAGGAGGGAGGGGGGCCGTTTTGGGGTCAGAGAGGGGGGGCTGAGTGGGGAGAGCAGAGGGGGGGGCGTTTTTTGGGGGGGTTGAGTGGGGTGGGCGGGGGGAGGGACACTTACCTTACACTTATTGTGTCCTCTTCCTCCTCCTCCTGCTGGCTCCGCCCCCGTAGTCCCACTGATCACAGTAACTAAGGGGCGGGGCCAGCCCCCTGCAGGCAGTGGCTTCAGGGGAGAGCATCTCTGACACTTCTCCTGCGTCCCTGCTCTCCTGTAGCGGCCGCATGTTAGGCTCCCTGACATGCGGCCAGTGATTGAGGACTCTGTTTGCGCGTCCTGCGGATGTGCAGTGAACTGCACAGCGGAGTCCCGGGGATTCAGGGCACAGGCCCTGGATCCCCAGGACACCCCCGAAAAATCAGGATACCTCCCGGCCGTCTCGGGGTGGCGGGGTAAGGATCCCAAATCGGGATTGTCCCACCCAAATCAGGACAGTTGGGAGGTATGCATGTACAAAACTCATAAATTTTCATGGAAACAGCTTGAAAATCTGGTAGAAGCAAAAGTAAATGATGTTTTCCTGCCCATTATACAAAAGGCCGTAGGAAACTGTTCACAAGATGAGACAGCAAGGGGAACTGGAGAGGAGTATGTGAAAAGATTAACACAGTCGGGGGAGAAGTCAGTTACCGGATCAGTCTGTAACTTTAAGGGACATGACACAGAATAATGGAGAATCAGTGGAAAGATGTTATTCCAGGCTGCAGCAGAGATGGGCTGATTTGGGGCACAAGTCATCCTCTGACTTTTTACATGCTTTGTTGACAGGCTGAATAGAAACATACATGATGCTCTCAATATTTCCAGGCCTGACTGGTGCACATCAACTCCTGAAGCTATATTGCAAATTGTTAAAGGGATAGAGTTCCTCCTCACCACTATGTCTCAGTTGTTTATCGCATTCTTAGTGTTAAATGCAGGGAAGCGTTTCAACCAAGTAAGGATTTCATATTACCAACCAGGGAGAAACCAAAATCCAGTTCACAGATATAGACACAATGCAGTCATATGTTTTAATTGCAAAAAAGTGGGCATTTGAAAGCAAACTGCTTAAGCCCTAGACAGAATCGGAGAGGTTTAGCCCATGGCCCCGAATATCAGGAGGAGTATCCACCCAGATATACCCGCCATCCTCCGACCCCCACTGCTGATTCATTAACCCCTCCACAGCAGTCACTGCACTTGTCCGAAAGACAAAAAAATTCCTTCAGTGATAACTAGAAAGTTTGCTTATAGAAGTGTCCCACGAATGAAAAGAAAAAAAAACACAGAATACAGTGTACGATCTTTTGGCCTTACTCCAAAGCCTCTATTAAGGAGGGTAGCCCAGCTTCATTTCTGACAGGCACTGTTAGTGTTCATTGCACAAGGCGCACAAGTTCATCAGTCACTTCTTTCCAGAGACGCTATTTCATATGTGGATTATATGATTGTCCGGTTTTCACACCCTTAACATAAACACTTTCTTTATACTTAGGCCTCATTCACACGGCTTATTTGGGCACTGATTTCAGCCGTACTGCGCGCCGTATTTGCGATGCAGTACGCCTGAAATCCGTTTCAGTCATTATGGAAAACCACAGTTTTCTTTGAGAACTATGGATTGTGTCCCTCCTCCCCCCCTCGGGGGAAACCGCCGTGGGGGGAGAAAGTGACATGCACATTGTTTAACGGCGTGTCCCCGGCCAATTGAAAAAAGAGGGGTCAAATTGGGCCGGGAGCTCCCCGTCCCCCGCCCTGCCCCTGCCCTGCAGGGTTTCCCGGGCGTAATTGCGGGGCAAATCCGTCCCCGAATTACGTCGGCAATAACCCTTTTGTGAACTTCCCCTTACAAAATGAGCTTCTAACTTGTTTATAAAATGAAATTTAATCATTTTTTTTTCATCCCCTCCCCTAGGCATCCCGGGGACAAACAAAAAACCCTTTAGACGGACTGTACAAAAGACTGCGGGACATCCCAAATCTGTTTTTAAACCCCAAAATCTACAGCAATCAACAATACCCTTTTTACTTATTAATCAGCGCCCGACTAGTCCATTTGGGGAAAAGGGGGCCCCAAATTTGTGAAAGGGGGCGTCACCGTTTTTACGGGCCCATGTTGCCCCAAAAGTGCGGGACATTGTTTTAAAAACTCCCCAAGGACTGTTACCCCCTATGAATTTCGGCAAATCCCCCAGATTTTCAACGGCATAAACCCATACAACTAACCTTTCGACATTCCCGGGGTCCCTTTAAACTGATCCCAGATGATTTTTCCATTTTGTTTTTGGATGGGAAACCTTTTTGTTACATTTGGATTTAAAGGGGGGGGAGATAGTGGGGAAAAGTCCTTTTTTGGTATCCCCCTTTCCCCAAAAAGATTAGCAGAAAGCTGAAATTCAGTTAATGCGGATAAAGGTAGTGGGTTAAAGATCAGCTATTAGAAAACCCTAAAGTTAATTTCCCTTTGGGGAAATGGATAAATGGTAAAACCTTAGTTGAAATGTTTCACAAAAGGAAATGCAGCAGTCACTTTTAAAGGGGACGGGAAAAAAAACCCCAAAAAGCCAAATAAAAAACCCCCTTGGAAAGAGGCCTCCCAAACCGGGCAAAAGCCCAAAGACTGCCAATATATACAAAATTATAAACAAAATTCTCTTTAATGTCTTTGGGATGCACAAAAACTATGGCCCCATTTTGGAAAGAAAAAAATTGGGGTTTGTTACAGAAAATGGACACCCTTTTAAAAAAAGGGAATGAGCATTGATGAAATCGAAAACTAATGCCAAAAAAAAAATTTGGGAAAGTTATAAAAGGTAAAAGGCCTTTCCCCGAATGAAAACCCATAAACCCAAGAAGAAACCACCCCCAGCTGAACCAAACAGTTTTAAAGGGCACCCAGCCCGAACCGGGTGAAAAACCCCGGCTGCCCATTCCCAAAGAGCTGCAAGAAAAAAACACAATTTTAATGCCCTGAAAAGTTGCAAGAAAGGGGGGAGAAAAAAAAGAAGTTTTTGGGTAAAAAATTTTAAAAAACTAACATCAGAAGTACTTGGGCGGGTTGGGAAAAGGACAGGGGTCTTCCAAAGCCCTTTTTATCCTGTTAGGGCCCAAGCAGCAATTAAATTCACACAATAATCAAAGATTTGTAATTGGCTGACCTGGTAAAAAGGTTTTTGGTTTTTTTTCCCGGGATTTACTCCCAAAGTACACAAAAAAGAGGTCTGCATGTAAAAAGAAAAAACTTTGGGAAAACACGGGAAGACCCCACAACACTACATCCCAGGAGAGAGTGGGAAATTTGGGAAAATTTGGTCCTATTGCTTGATTTTTTCTCTGGATGGCCTGAAGTTTTTCCTGTTTGCTAAGCAAGATACAACCAGGAACTGCTGTGTGTGCAAATATGGAGTCCCTAAAGCAAAGTAATTTAAAGCCCAAAAATTAACAATTTCATGGAAAAGTATGAAGAAAAATATGGTTTTGTTAGGGATAAAAAAAAAAACCTTTATATGTTTATCCTCCCCAAGAGTGCTTTTTGGTGAGAGGTAATAAGGAAAAATATTATATATATATTTTTATATATATATATATTTTTTAATATATAAAATTTTTAATAAATATATAATATTTATATATTTAGAAAAGATGGGTCAGGCCATTTGGGCAATATTGGGTTTAGTCCCTATATTAGAATTATATTTTTTTTTACACTAAAAAAAATGCACATAATGGTCTGACCTGCCCTTTAGGGAAGCATTAAAAGTGCCAAAATAAACAAAAATTCGTTCTGGGTTTTTCTCTCCCTTACAGATCCTGACTCATTCTGTAGATGGTACCGTACCCATAAGTTGGAGCCAGGAGATTGGATGGTCGTTAAAAGAGACGCAAAGAGGGCCCTGGAACCACTATTTGACGGTCCCTATCAAGTGCCTCTGACCACACACCGCTGCAAAGCTGGAGGGGAGACCTGAGCCAGAGCCAGATGAGTGATGATTCCAGTACCTGCCTGAGATGGATGATAGATGATTCTCCAGTACCTGCCTGAGACGGATGACAGATGGTTCCATTCCCTGCCTTGGATAGATGACCAAGGATTCCAATACCTGAGACTGACGACTAAGGATTCCTAAGCCAAAGTCTCGAGGATTCAAGCATATTATTACTAAGAAAGGAGGGACAAATAACAAACATGCCAGTGCATAGCTAGGTACTGTGCCCAGGAAGCACCCTGGGACAACCCATGTTTTCCTAGGTAGTTGGTTTGTGGCTGTGATCCATTTTGTCTCTTGAAAAAGAACTTTGCAAGATAAAAAAAGATATTTACTTTTTCCTTTTCAAAGAAAGGTGCTATAAGAGACAGTATTTATACTGCATTTCCATCCTTATTTCTGGGGTGAGAAATAGAAAGAACCATAAAAGGTGATGTAACCAGAGGATTGAGAGGAGAGAGAGAAAAAAATATGTTTCTGATGATCATTGAGTTCCTGTCTTATAGCATAACTCATGGTAATTTTATTTCAAGTTTGACTTACGTATATATTTTGTTCCTGTTATCCGCTGGCAAGCCAGACAGACATGTTTAACAAGTACTACAAGGATCACATATAGTTTTATAACCAAAACATGCAAATCTTGAGGAGATGTAGGCTGAAACACAGGATATAGCTGGAGTTATACCCCGAAAGGTTGCCCAAGAAAGAAGACAAAAATGTCAAGAGTCTATTAAAATGCATGACTATTATGAAGTGTGAGGCCAAGAAACTGTAAAAATGTTTGCGATATTATCTAACTAATGATAAAAACCCCATCACCTGGAGATGCCGGATCTTATGGCATCTTATGGCATTTATATTTTTGAACATGGCCTGTCATCGCTTAGTTGGTTCCCTGTGTGTCTCAAGAGCGGTGCCAATCTGTTCTTCAGTGGTTAACACACCCTGCATCCAGTGGTTTTAACTCCTCTTCCTCTCAGTCACGGCCACAAATATCGTCATCATCAGTCGAAACTGAAGCAAAGACGGACCAAATGTCACCCAATAAACAGCTCCACTGGATAATCCATATTATGAAGACCTCATTGATGACACAATGCAATTGGGGTCAAAAGGCAATTCAAAAGTTCAAGAGTCCCAAGAGAGGATGATTTTGTCTGCTCTAATGCCCAATCGCTGATGCCCTCAGAGGAGGAGAAGGAAGCAGGTTCCTCTCTTTCAGCTGGTGGAACCAGTTTTCTTTAAATAGTTATATATCGAAGAACTTGATACCTCGGGGGCTACGTATTCAGATCTTTCCTTCTTTTGGTTTAGAAGATCAAGAATTTTGTGCAAAATAGGAGGAGATTTGTTCAGGCTGTACTAAACAACTGATGCAGCATATTGTTGATTTTAATCTCCACATGTTGGATAATTTAGCTAAGGAGATCACGTCTGTGGAAAATCAGCTTGAAGGTCAAATCTCTGCTGAAAATATAGTTTCCTTTTGAAGAGAACTGGATGAGTTGTTTGTACAATAGGAGAAACAGATTAAATCATCTAAGATGAAAAAATTTCAGAGGGATTATCAAGATGCACAGAACTACAAGGTATATAAATGGAAGAGTTGGAAGGTTAAATCTAGGCCTCGAACTGCATCCGTTTCCTTAAATGCTTCAACTAGTATGGATTCAACTTCATCCAACAGTTCTCTCCTTAGACAAAATAAACGTAAAACGGATAGACAATGGAAGCCAGTGAGGAAGCGACAGTTACCAGATCACTCTGGATCATCAATGGTGAGTACTACTCTGCGTGTTATAAATCTTTCTGATGTTGAGTTAACAGGAACGCAATTGGAATTACTTAGTAAAGGTTTGACATTCTCACCTTCCTCTAGATGTGATCATTTTACAATGATTAAGGAGCTTCATCTTTTTGCACGTAAGCTTGTTTTTAAAAAAATGTTTCATCAGGATTTTTCACACGTCGATTTCCCTACAACAATAGAACGTGAATCTGTACAGATTTTGTAGGAATTATTGGATGAGCAACAGGCACCAATGGATGGTAAGTTTCCACCATCGCTTTTACCTACTTCCAAAAGGTTTCCACCACTCTCTATTTATAAAATATTTCCCTTTTTGTTGATCTGGTGAGTGCAGAATTCCTGAAGATTCCAAATAGCGTTTATAGGGACAATTGTACAAGTGCACAAAGACATGCTTACGGGTTTCAGCAAAAAGGGATGTGGGTTTTTAAGCCA
>JAODAL010032544.1:0-46809 GCA_025379985.1 Phyllomedusa bahiana | reverse complement strand
CACAAGTTCATAGCCAAGGCCTGTTCCCGTCGCCCATGTTTCCCTGTGCCAAAAATTTTTTTGTTTTGGAAAAAATGTGCTTCATGCAAGTTAATAAGAACGAAGGTTGGGTGTTAGATGGTTTATCAGGGGGGATACCCCAAGCTCTTTCATGCATGCCCACAACCTATGCAAAAACCATACACCCACGACCCCCTTTTGTGGAAAAAACTCTTTTGACATCTCTTTTCTCAGGGTTTTTTGGATGCCTGGTTCATGAATCAAAGACAGTGACAGTAGGAGCCTTTACAATGAATTGAATCCCCCGGGAAATTCCTAGTCTTGTGGAGGGAGAGGTTTGCGTGGGGGAAATTATGGGGGTTGATCCACAGCCCTAAGACTATTCCACCTACACGGTCCGGACAATGATTAGTCTCTCTCCTTCCCCTCTCCTCCCCTTTTGTGTCTAAGTCTTTCGATAAAGCTTTGGGCCTGTAAACTCTGCTCCCCTTTCCACCGGTCTGTTTATGCTTTATTGCTTGTAGTGTTTGAAGTGTGCAGGTCTGTTAATGTAGCATGTGATGTGTTGTTTAGCGTGGTTTGTGTCTTATTGCATTCTATATATGGCAAATGTGCTAATTTATCATGTCCTGTGCTGCACCACATGGATATATTGCACACTTGTTTTTGACGTCTGTTAATAAATCAAAAAATCTGTATGCAGATGAGCAATACCGGCTTGGCATGAACCTTTTTCACGTTCCAAGTGAGTCACAAGCGAATTGAGGATGGCTACATCCAATAGAAGTCGCTAGAGCTTCAGTTCTTTTATGCTTTGTTTATATAAAATTATCAGGGAAGGGCCCCGGGTAAATTTTTCTTGCGAATATCTGGTAGCTGCGCACAGAACAGAGGGGTCATCAGGGCAATGTAGCCTTGTCTTAGGCTACACAAATGATGGAGTGAAGTGCAAGTGTAGGAGGATCTGTGACTATGGTGCATTAAGCACTGTCAAACCATGGGAATTGTTCCATCATAAGGAATGCTATTTCATTTGTTATACATGCTTACGACATTCTTATAGTGCAAGCATGAAATTAACCCCTTACGTGCATCTTTTTTAAAACTGTTAGTTTTTTCTTCCCTGCATTCCAAGCGCCATAACTTGTTATTTTTCAGCCTACATAGCTGAACAGTTTTATTAAAGGGTTTTTCTTAGCACGCTGTTTCACAGACTCATAGGCAGTTCTGCACTCACTCTATCTTATTAGTCTGTGGGTGGTTCTGCAGCAGTGATTTGCATATATTAACTTCAAGCCATTACTCTTACAGTGCAAGCGATTGTTATCTCTAACAAGATTAAAGATAAAGCCATGCTTTTCAGTCCTCACAGCACATGTACCATTTGTTTACTTTAGCTAATCTTGCTAATTCTAATTAGTTTTGCAGAACTCGTTCTTCAGTCCAACCCGGGAGATGTTTACTCTTGCTCTCCTTTCTAAAGATAACAGACATGGTATCAGATAACAGTCTGGTGTGCAGGTCATAATAGGAACCAGTATGCGCTCAGAGAGCTGATAAAATGTCTCTTATCTCACGACTAAAGTAAAATCTACTGACCCATTTATTTAGAAAATGTCTTCATTTCAAGTCCCCCTTTTTGGTAAAACTAATCTTTGTAGTGAGAAAACCCTTTTAAGCCCTCATCTGCCATAAAAAATTGGTTGGTACCCCACAATCACATCATTGGGTGGAGGGCAGAGTAATCAGGTGGTGGAATGGACCACCACAACATTTTCTAATGGGTTAGATAATGTGGTTACATTGACCACCACATCTCAGTGGTTAAATGGCTGGGATCAGTTATCTTGATCCCTGCTGTGAGTGGTGGGTGTCAGCTAAAAAGGGGTTGTACCACCAAAGACATGTAGGATAGGTTATGAATACCATCGACTGCTAAAACATCTCTCACTGGTCCATTTAAAGGAAATCTTTAAATGGACCAGTGGCCAAACGTGCACTGCTGCTCCATTTTAAGCCTATGGAGACAGACAGGTCAGCGCTGTACTTGGCCATCTCTGCCGGAGCAGCATTGAACATGTTGGCTTTCTTTTCATTCAAAAATTCCTTGTTTCTTAAATGAGTGGGGAAAAGCAGGGACCCAGGGCCTCCATTTTAGCGATGGTGAAAGTTCCGCAGTGGGAACACCAGCAATCAGACATTTTCTCACCTATATTGTCGATGGGGTGATAAAATATCTTTGGTGGCACCCCCTTTTTAAAAAAGCCAGCACTGCAATAGGGGAAACCCAGGCTAGGCTTTGATCCTTTCATTCCCCTTTATCAGGGAAAACCAGTTTCACACAAGCATTGTCATAGGTTTACATTAACCCTGCTCACGGTACAAAAAGGGACCCGGGGATACCCACTCCCCCAAAACCCCCCCCCTAAACTGCTGGGAGAGATTGTTTCCCCCGAGGGGAAACAGAACTCTGCCAGCCCGGGACTGAAAAAAATTCCTCATTACTATAAGCCGGTCCTTAAGATTAAAACAGGCCAAAACCCCTCCCCTTGGGGTATGATATGTTAAGCCCAAAAAAAACAGACACAGGGGATGGGAAAAATCAAGACAACAGCCCCAAAATCGGGATCAAAGTTTAAATTTTTTAAATCGCCTTGTAGGGGGCACACCAACAAAATACAAACACAGGGATATAGCTTACTTTAAGGTCAGAGGAAACAAATACAATATGATATGGTAAAAAAAAGGGGCCCCAGTGTGCTTTTACCTATTTGCCCTTGTCTGGGCCCAAGGGGGGGTAAATTTTCCCTACGGGGTCCTGTTGGGGGCCCCTGGAATGCTGGTGCATGTCCCCCCCAAGGCATGTGATCAGGATAACCACCTGATAAAAATGATAAACCTTCAATCCTTTTTTAAAAATTTTTATTAAAAATGCGAGCGTCCCCATAGGCAAAAAACCCTTCAAAGAATTAAACTGGTTTAGGGGTTTCGGGGGTCAAAAAGTCACCCAAAAACAACATACAAATGTGAAAAAACAAACCACTTTTAAATATAACACCAAAAAATTTATTTTTTAATTATCTGTGCGATCCCCCATGCAAAGGACCCTCCTCCCGAATGTCGTTCGGTAACGCTACAAACAGAAACCCTATCCGGGCATGCTTTAAGCATTAAAGAATCTGGGGGGGAAATGGAAAGCCTGTTCCCCCCGGTGTCGGAAACATACCCGGAATGGCAAAAAGGGAATTAATAAAAACCCCTAATGGCAAAAGAAAAAATCACCATTCGCAATATATGGGAGACATAGAAAATTTCCCCCTATGATTACCAACAAGGAAGCGCCTTTGGTGTGGAAAACCAAAGGAAACAAGAGTTCTCCATGAATCAAAAAGTGATATTAAATTAGTAAAGGGTTGCACCCAATGAAATAACCCTGATATAATGAGCACAAAAGAAAAAGAGAAAAAAAAGAAAAAAAAAGGAAAAAAAAAAAAAGGAGGAGAGATAAGGTGGAATTAACTAATTAGTTATTGATTATATTTATTTTTAAGGGGGTTTAATCCCTCATTTCTATTTATCCCTTTAATAATGAAACATTAATTCTCTCCTTAGTTGAGACCCCCTGGCATGAGTATTAGGGTAAAAAACAAAAGTTTCCCCTATTTTGCAAATTGCCAATACACCCCCCAGCATTGGTGGAATATCTTTTTTTTCCCAAGATTTGCAATCCACTGGGATCGGAATTATGCACATCCCCAAATATTGGAAAAAAGGATCTGTTTCTGTTTTTATGAGGGATATATCGTTTAGATGTTCCAAGAAGCGCACTTTGAGTTTTTAGGGTGTCCTATATATTGAAATTTCAATGGTCACTGCGCAAATAAATTTAAATGGTAAATTACAGTTGAAAAAAGCTTTTTATGTTAAAAAACTTGGTGTTTTAATTTCAGCAAATTTTTTTTGTGTTGAAAAATATTTACAGGTTCGACAGGTTTTCGTCCGCACTGTAAAACCCTTTTTTTTAAGCCCTGTGCGTTGTGATTTGCGAGTCAGGGCCCCAAAAGGGGGAAATAAGATTACCTACGTACATGCCTTCTAGAGACCCCCCGACAACCCTCGGACAAGGGCCCGTTCCAGTACAGGACCCCCATGAGATAGGCAAATATTTGTAAAAAATTTTTTTAATTTAAGAAACGGGGCAGTATGATCCAACACAGAAGGCCCTTTTATTGCCGGGCCACTAGTTTTGTTTATTTGGTACACCCAATTTTCGTCTGTCTTTGGGATCTAAAAAATGTTTTTTTGCGGTTTTTAAACATCCAACTTGGGTAAAAAATTTTGACAAAAAAGATTGTAAAAATTTTCCTGACTCATTCTGTAATCCTCATCATTGGTACAATTTTCTGGATCTAACCAATTCACCACGGGTAAAGACTTATGGACTGTCTGGTGAAAACTTTTGGAAGAAGAACGTATTTTCCCGCTGTACTCTTGCAATGGTCCCCGGTCTCAATAGGGGTCCCGGTTCCCCATTAAAGTCAAATCGAGAAACAGGATGGCATCCGGGCTTGAGGTGCATTTGGGAACCGTAAAATTAAAAAAAGTTGTTGTTGAGAAAACCTAGAAAGAAAAGTAGGCAGATCATCGCCCCTCCATACAAACAGGAAGTCGTCGATGTAGCTGCCATACCAAAAAATAAAGGGCAACATGGGGTTCTCGGGGGTAAAGATGTATTAAAAGTTCCCCCCATTTGGGCCGATGACCAGATTGGCCGGGATGGTGAGAACTTGGCCCCCATTTTGACACACCTCTAACCTTTTTAAATAAATAACCTGGGTTTTTTGGAAAAAAAATTTTGAGTCATCAAAAAAAACCCGGCCCCCCAGCAAACAACAAATCCGTTTTCTTGTGTATAGTCGGTGAAATTTTTGAAGATGGAACTTGAGGCAGGGTAATGCCCCCCTGTGGGGTTACGAAATTGGGCTTTCCAAAATCGAGGTAAGCCAAAACCCTTCACTGTCCCAAACCCAAAACCCCAGATCCCTGAGGACATCCCCCCCGTATCCGTCAAAATGGCCAGGGGCATCGGACCCCCCAAAAGGGGGGCCCAGAGACTGGCCCAAACCAAATGGCACAGTTTCTCTAAAAGAGAAACCCATGCCAGAGGGGCTTAGGTCTCATGGGCGGATGTGAAAAAATCTTTGGGAATTTTCGGGAACCCCTTTCATATGGGACCCTCGTGGGGTGTTTCCCCCAACATATATTTCCCCCTGTTTTTTGGTTGGAGGCCCCCCCAAATTTAAAAGCCTTATTTAAAAGAATCGTAATTGGACCCTTTAAAATTTTGGGGGGGGATCCTGTTTCAGTTTGCAATTTTGGGCAAAAGGGTCAGCCCAAAAAATTTTGCATCCCCTTTATGTTTTATGTGCCTTTTTCCCCTTAATACAATTATTATTATTATTTTTTATTATTTATTTTAAAGCGCCCTTGATTTTCAGGGGGTACATTCGAAGGGGTTAAAATACATTACATAAGTCCAAAAGAGTACAGTGTAAGGGGTAATGGGGCAATTAGCCCACAGAGGGAGAGAGGACCCTCCGCGAGGGCTTTTCAATCTACAAGGAGGGGGGAAGGACAGGAGGTGAGGGGCCCCGGCATTTTCGTGGAGGAAGTAGTGACAAAATTTAGTGAAGGTTTTAGGCAAGCCCGAAAAAAATGGGTTTTCAGGGGTTTCTTTTGAAGCTGGTGAAAGTGGAGGAGAGTCGGGTTTTGTTGGGGCAGTGGTTTTTGAGTGTGGGTGAAGCAGGGAGAAAATCTTGGAGGGCGGTTTTTTGTGAGGAAACCCGATTTAAAGGGGAGGCAGAGGAGAAGGGCCTGTGAGGAGCGGAGGTGCGTGGGGGGAAAATTTTTTGGAAAATTAGGGCCCGAGATGTATGGAGGGGATGAGGTCGTGGAGAGTTGTAGGTCATGGGTTTGTAGCTTTTAAAAAGAATTCGTGGGCAATGGGAAGGCCCCCGAAGGGATTGGCAGGGGGGAGGGCAGGGAAGTAGCGGGAGGAGGTGGTTTTAAAAAGGGGCAGCAGAGTTTAAGGATGGTTTGGGGAGGGGGAGCAAAGGGTGTAGCTGGGGGCCCCACTGAGAAGGATGTTGCAGTAGTCTAGGGGGAGAGAAAAAGGGCATGGACCAGTTTTTTGAAAGTGTAAATAGCCGAGGAATGGGGGATGGGGTGAGATTTTTTTTCAGGTGGGGGACGGGCGGGCCCAGGGGTTTGGAGGGTTTGGATGTGTGGTTTGAAAGATAAAGCGGGGTCTGGGGATTACCCCAAGACAGCGGACTTGGGGGGCCGGGTTTGAAATTTGTAGGGCCGTTGATGTAATGGGGGAGATAAAAAAGGGCGGGGGTAAGATTTGGGGATGGGGGAAAAGATGATGAGTTCTTTTTTTCTCCACATTTTTTTTAAGGGGGACGTGATGGGGAAGAAGGGGGAAAAATGGGGGGAAGGGCTTTCAGGGTTCCGGGAGGGGGTGAGATGTGAATTGGGGCCAGAGTTTGTAGAGTTGGGTATCATCAGCATACAGGTGGTAATGAAAGCCTTGTAGGCTATGAGCTAAACCGGGGGCCGGGGGGTTTGTAGATAGAGAAGGTAGGGCCCCGGGACTGCCCCTTGGGGGCACCAACAAAAGGGGCCGGGGGGGGGAGGAGGTGGAGCAAGAATGAGAGACGCTGAAAGTCCGATCGTGAGGTACGAGGAGATCCGGAAAGACCCAAAGTCCGTGATCCCGGGGGGAGGAGAGGTTTTGGGTAGCGGGGGGGGAAAATGGTCGACATTTTTCAAAGGCAGAGGACAGGCCCAAGAGGAGGAGCACGGGAGTAGTGGAATGAGGCTTAGCATTTCTAGATAAATTATTTATTTTGGGTTTGGGGGGTTTTTGGTTTGGGTTTTGAGTGGGGGGGGTCGAAAAACGATTTTTGTGGGTCAAGAAGAGATTTTGGAGGAAAAGATGGGGGGACAGCTAAAGATGACTTTGCTGCTTAGGGTTTTGGGAAGAAAAAAGGGAGCAGTAAAGATGGGGCGATATTTGGGGAAAAGAGAAGGGGGGTTTCAAGGGTTTTTTTTTTTAGGTTTTGGGGAGTGATAGTAGAAATGTTTAAAGGCAAAAGGGGAAGATGCCGGGAGGTTTTTAAAGGGTTGAAGAGAGGGGCGGAAGTGTTTGGGATGATAGAACCCAATGAGGTCGGGGATGGGGTTTGGGAAATGGCAGTTGGGTAAAGATTTACAGGTAGGAGGGTTTTTTTTGGGGAACATCAAGGAGGAGAGCTTGTAATGAGGGGCCCGGGGGGGAAGCAATTTAAAGGGGGGAAAGAGAGGTTGAAAGGGAAAGGGAAAGGGTGGGGGGGAATTGGGGGCCCCTAAAAGCTTTCTCTGTTGGGGTTTGGATCTTCTGGAGGAAGTAAATGGAAAGTCATTTCCCGGGAAAGGGGGGAGGGGGGAGGAGGTGTTGGTGGATGGAGAAAAGGTTGAAAAGGGGTTTTTTAAAAATTGTTTGGGGGTTTTGGGACAGGGAGGATATGAGAGGGGGTGAAATTTGTTCTGTTTTGGGTGAAAGGGGAGGGGACGGGATTAAATTTTCGCAGTGAGTGGTTTTTATAAGGCAAATTTATCAATGGGTGAGTTTTCTTACGCGGCGTTTTAGCAATTTGGAAATCGCCTCAGCTGTTTTGTTGGTTTTGTGTGCCAGGGTTGTTGTTGATTTTGGGGTTTGTTGTGTGTGAGAGGGGCGACTGAGTCCAAGGGGGGGGGTTGAGGTATGGTTGTAGAAAGTGGTGGCTCCCGTCTGGGTCATTGAAAAGGGGGGATAGTGGAAAAAGGTGTAAAAGGTCAGAGAGGTGTGGGGTTGAGGGTTTTTTAATTCCTGCGGGGTTTGTATGGATTTTGAGACAGGAAGGGGGAAAGGGGGGGGAGGGTAGTGGTGAGGTAAAGGGAGGTTGTGGTCAAAATATAGGGTGTGGAGGTTGGATGTCTTTTTAGGGGGCAGAAGGCGGGTGAAGATGAGGTCCGGTGTGTGCCCATTTTTTGTGAGGGGGGCTCCTGGGGGTTCCTTTGGGGAGGGGGTTGAAGGAGGGCAGAGTGAAAGGAGTGCAAGGGTTCCCCCCCTTTGTCCGCCTTTTTTTAAAACCCCAAAATATGGATTCGTTTTTAATCATCAAACCCCTTTTTCTTTCCTTCCCGTAAGGTTACTGTATTTAGGCTTGGGGAAAAATTTTCCCCAAAATAAACTTAAAAAGGTCCCTTCTAAAGAAACCGGGAAACCCATTTCCAGGGCTGGGGGGCGAGAACACACCGGATTAAAAACCCCGGATTGGACGGGGAAAATGGGGACAAAAACCCTTTTTTTAAGGGTTTGTTGGACGCTAAATCCTGTATTTCCTTGAAAGGTAAAAATCAAACATATGCTCTTAAACCTAAATTGTTACCTCTTTAAATTTCCCCCATTTTGGGCCCAATGAAAAATTTGTTTCCACACACTCCTAAGATTCATTAAAGCTTTACAAAAAATGGATTGGGGAGTCAATAACGGAAAAACCCTTTTAATTGTTTTTAAAGGTAGAAAAGATTAAAAGTTGCCGAAAAAAAAAATTGAGCCCAGGGGATAGCCCTTTGTATGTTTTTGTTTCCCAATTGCAAGGAGGAAAAATTTTAAGACATCTGTCCTCCGTGACATTAAATTCTTAGTTGGTTATATTCTGTGGGTTTTTTCCCTCCTGAAATTTTTTGGGTGCTTCCTCCCTCCCCTCCCCCAACTTTTTTTTTATTCTTCTTATTGCTTTATTCTTAGGTTGCGGGGTTTAGGGAGGAGTGGGTTCTAATTTGGGGAAAATTTGGGCGGGGGAAAATTTAATTCGTTAGAATCAAGTTCATGTCGTATTAGAGCCCGGTTGGTAGCCCCAAAAAACTGACCCTTCTTTGGATGGGGCCATCAGGGGAGATTGTCTGGATCCCCGTTTAAAAATCGATCGGGGCGTATAAAATTCTGCCCTTTTGCGGCTCCAATCATACACTTTTCTCTAGCCCAAAATGTCCCTCTGGAATTTGGATTTCTTCATCTCCTTTATGAATTTTCCATTTTTCCCGATTTCTTCCACCTAAATAATTGGTTTCAAATGTGGGGGGATCCTTTGGGGATTGGATATAATTTTAAAATTTTTCCCATGTCCATCGCTATTTGTTTCTTTTTAGCGCCCCTCTACTTCACAATTAGAGCCTTTGTTTCATGAAATGTACTTAAAATTCGATTCCATTCTTCAGGAACTTCTGGAAAATGGGGTTTGGGAATTTTTTTTTTTTTCGCAATCCCGTGGGATTTTTTCTCGTTGGATATAATTTTCCAGCGGGGGTGGGTCCCACCAAAAACCCGAATCTTTTTGTTTCTTTTTAGTTTTTTTAATTTAAAGGAGATTTTGGCATTTGAGGCAAAGTGTAGGAATTTTGGAATCCCAATTTGGGCCTTTTGTTCCTCATAAAATTTCAAATTTATGTATTTCGGGGCACATGGGCATGCTCTAATTGATAAAGCAAGGGGGAGCAGTACAAAATCCAAAATATTGCTGAAAAAGGCAAAAAAGGGTCGTCACCCAAATTGTTTCAGCTTAAATTTGGGGAATCGCACCTTTCGTCTGGGCAAGGGACAGGCAGAATATCCTTCCATAAGCTGTGATGCAGGATAACCCCCCATTAAAGTGATAAAACTTCAATCCTTTATTAAAGGGGATATTAAAAACGAGCGTGGCCCATAGGGAAAAAGCCTCAAAGAAAATTAAAAAGGCTTTCGGTTTGGGTGTCAAAAGCTCACCCTTAATCATGCTCAAATTACAAACAAAAACCCCTCTTAAAAATCAAAAAACCAAAAAATCATTGGTTATTACTTTGTGTCCACCCCCACCAAAGGGCCCTCTCCCAAGCGTCTCTGTAACGCTACAAAAAAAGAAACCATATCGGGGATGCGTATAAACATTGAAAAATCTGGGGGGGTAATGGCAAAACCCGTTCCCCCCGGGGTGGAAAATTCGGACATGGGAGGAAAAGGGAAAATTTAAAACAAACTCAATGGCAAAAGGAAAAGGAACCATATCGGCAAATTTTTCGGGGGGCAAGAGAATACCACCCATGATTAGCCTAACGAGGAAGCGTCCTGGGTTTTTGGGAAAAGATCAACAGGAAAAACAAGGTTTCTCCATAATAAAAAAACGATATTACTTACAAATGGGATCCAGGGAAAAAAAAATGATAAATGAGCAAAAAAAAAAAGAAAAAAAAAAGAGAAAAAGGGGGAAAAAAAAAAAATGGAGGAGAGATAAGGTGAAATTAAAAATTATGCTTTTTTGATTATACTTATTGATTAATGGGGTCTACCCCCTCATTTATTTTATACCCCTTAAAAATAAAACCTTTTAATTCTCTCCTTAGTTTGGGGAAAACCCCGTTTCCCATTTGTTTAATTTTGGGGGTTTAAAAAACCCAAAAAAATGTTTTCCCCAAATTTTGAAAAAATTGCCCTAAAAACACCACCACGGCTTTTTTGGCGGGAATTTTTTTTTCCTTTCCCTTTTGTTTTGAAATTTCCCCACGGGGACCCTTTTTTTAATGCCCATCTCTGTTTTTGGATTGGTTAAATAGGACCCTGTTTCTAAAAGTTGAAATTGGATATTTTTTTTCAGATTTCCCAAAGAAGCGCATTTTGATTTTTTCTAGAGGGTTTTCCCTAAATATTCCCAAATTGGCTAAAAAAAACTAAATGGTAAAATTTTACAGTTGATAAAGCTTTTTTTTTTGTTAAAAACCTTGGTTTTTTTGATTATCAGAAAAATTTTTTAAAGAAACCCCCCCCCTCCAATAGGGCCCAACCCGGGGCCCATGTGGGCTCCATTTTTAACTGTACTTTGGACATCCCAAAAACACACCCTTGTAAAAGGGTTTTTACACGCCCCCTTCCATCCGGGGCCTTGCTTTTCCTAGTTTCCCGGACAAAAAAATTTGGCCATATGTCCCAGGGCAAAAACCGCAGGTTCTGCTCTTGGTACCATCAGAACTGGGTGGTTCCAAGCTTTAAACTGGGTTACTGAACACGGGGTTTTGCTGCTCTGTTCCGGGGGGAACCGTTCACTTTTTCCCCCTACCTGGGTTTCGAAAAAACACAGGGGGACAGCTATGTTTTTGGGGGAAACGCTTTATTTTTTTAAAAATATGAAATTAAAGGGTCGCCTGTGACGTTTTGTTTTTACCAAAAATTTTTTTTAAAAATTTCTGACCCCCGCGTAAACCCTTTTCCATCTCTTTGAACCACTTCACACCTTTCCCTAACTACATTCCTCATTGCCTGGGTCTCCAAGATGAGTCTGAGTAACCTGAGAAAATTGGTGAAAGGGCCTTTGAAGCAGGACCACATTGCTGAGAATCCCTTCCTATGTATGTAGCATTTGTTTAATTGAGTGCTTCCTCAATGACATGTTGAGCAGTGGGGTACCATAGGTGAAGTCCTGAATCCTTCAATAACTGACTGAATTTGGGTGCAGAGCTTGGGGGTGACTTTCGTCATATTACTCAAACGTATGCATACCTGCCTTGCTTTAGGGGGCCAGCACGCGACACCCAGCTTTGTCTATAGTTACCAGTTTGTTAGCATGTTCAGGTGCTTTTTGTTAGGGCCCATATTCTGGCCAGGTTTAATGACCAAAACTTATAACAAAATAGTAATGTTGTAGGTTTGGGTAACAAATGGCCATAATATTGACATGAAAATGCTCCTATAATATCCTCATGTGGTATCTGCCTAACTAACTATATACAGCGACTGACAGTTTGCTCTGTACACACACTGACTGATGCAGGAAAAGCTGCATATGAGCAGGATAAGCAGGTCTTTCACTGTCTCTTCTAAGAGTACTGTTGTGATTTATTCTGCTTTTACTCAGAAATCCTACTTTAAATCATATCAATCGATATATATCACAGAGCTCAGTTTCTCTCTCATTCTATCATGTCCTGCCCTCAGATAGGGCAGTAAAAACCACTTGACAAGTTTACTTAAAGGGACCACTCCTGCACTGAAGCTAAAGTCCCTTGGTACAGCACACCCTATTTTCTCCTTTAAAGGGAATGTGTCAGCAAAAATGACTTATTGTTTAACTCGAATTTTTATGTTAAACTCATTTATTATGAATTTTTGGTTATTTTTTAAAAAATTTCCATATCACTTTCAATATTTTTCTTACTAATTCTTAAGTCCTACAGTTTTCACTTTGGCCACTAAGCCTAATAATAGTCTGATACTTCCTGTTCTGTAGAGAAGATTTTCAGTAGTCTGCTCATGATTAGCACAAGTAGGGTAAAACAGAAAGGAGACACCAATGTGTATAGATAACTCAGTATCCACCAGTTATAAGAGGAGATGTCACAGTTCACCCTCTCCTCCTCCCTGCACAGTGATTTCTTCCCAGGTCACATAGCATGCCTAGAAAACACTCCTATAGAAGTCAATGGGACTGAGTCAGTCTTAAGACTCCTATGTGCATGAATCTGCTGTAAAGTATCTCTCTGACTACTGTTTTAAAACAATGCAGGCAATAATGTCTTCCCCACAATCATATATAGACGACTGAATTGAGAAATCTACAATCAGAGAATTAAAATGGCAACAAAGAAAAGAATATGGATCAGGGTCTTGTTTTAATAAGTAAAAAAAAATGGCAATAGATTCCCTTTAAAGTGGATAGTTAAAACTATTTTAATTGGAATAATTTAAAAACAGCTCCTGTGCCTAGATACTCGATGGAATGTGCATGTATACACAGTCGTAATGCGAGTCAAAGGGAATAGTTGTGTGAAAAGGGAAATATTGTCCCATTGTTTATCTGAAGTAGGGTCACAAATGCCGGCAATGGGACTTATCAAAAATTCCCATGTTTTCATATAGCACCAAAGTCAAGTGGAATTTGGGGACCATTCAGGGTCTAGAAAGCTCTACTAGAATGAAAGTCTGCATTATTCTCTGGGAACTGAGAATGAAGTAAAAATATGTGATTTCATATAAATTGCTTTTCAGTGATTAAAATAATACCACATTATCAGTCTCCAATGTCTTAATTGTGAACATAAAGAACAGAAGAAAAGAGTTATTAATTCTAAAATATGCATACAAGGAATATGCGATAATGATGGGTAATAGCTAACCTAATAGATAAGGCCATAATAAAAGCTTTTTAGATGTAAATATTAAGTCAGGTATGTGTGTTGCATGTACATACAAAAGAAAAACAGTGCAAACAGAGAAAATCCACAAATTCTAGAAATCTAATAACAGTCAAACACCGGATGGAAGCAAAATATCTTACCAAAATACCAACCACCATGTGGCATCATGTTCAGGGGAGGGCAAACTAATCAACACCAAGAAAAATTAACCTATCCAGGATTCGTGATTTCTATTCCACTGCATGAAGTAACCAAATCCCTTATTCTAAAATATAACCTTTATTAAATAATATGCTTAAAAATGATTGGGATATACACTCACCGGCCACTTTATTAGGTACACCTGTCCAACTGCTCGTTAACACTTAATTTCTAATCAGCCAATTATATGGCGGCAAATCAGTGCATTTAGGCATGTTAGACATGGTCAAGACAAATCTCTGCAGTTCAAACCGAGCTCAGTATGGGGAAGAAAGGTGATTTGAGTGCCTTTGAACGTGGCATGGTTGTTGGTGCCAGAAGGGCTGGTCTGTAGTATTTCAGAAACTGCTGATCTCCTGGGATTTTCCACGCACAACCATCTCTAGGGTTTACAGAGAATGGTCCGAAAAAGAAAAAAACATCCAGTAAGCGGCAGTCCTGTGGGCGGAAATGCTTGTTGATGCCAGAGGTCAAAGGAGAATGGGCAAACTGGTTCGAGCTGATAGAAAGGCAACAGTGACTCAAATAGCCACCCGTTACAACCAAGGTAGGCAAGAAAGAGCATCTCTGAACGCACAGTACGGCGAACTTTGAGGCAGATGGGCTACAGCAGCAGAAGACCACACCGGGTGCCACTCCTTTCAGCTAAGAACAGGAAAACTGAGGCTCCAATTTGCCCAAGCTCATCGAAATTGGACAGTAGAAGTTGGAAAAACGTTGCCTGGTCTGATGAGTCTCGATTTCTGCTGCGACATTCGGATGGTAGGGTCAGAATTTTAGCGTCAAACATGAAAGCATGGATCCATCCTGCCTTGTATCAACGGTTCAGGCTGGTGGTGGGGGTGGTGTCATGGTGTGGGGAATATTTTCGTGGCACTCTTTGGGCCCCTTGGTACCAATTGAGCATCGTTGCAACACTTTGTTGAATCTATGCCACGAAGAATTGAGGCAGTTCTGAAGGCAAAAGGGGGTCCAACCCGTTACTAGCATGGTGTACCTAATAAAGTGGCCGGTGAGTGTATTCAATAATGGCAATTCCAATCGCTAAGGATACTCTTCCCCTATCTTATTCCCTATTAGACTCTTTTTTTTCAGTCAGGGTAGCGTCCCGAAAGGGTCGGCCCGACTTCCGATGACTGACCCTAATGTGCCTCTAACATGCCCCTATTATGTCCATAATGAATCCTATGTAATTTATACTGTATTAGCCCCATTAATATTATTTATAGGCTAAAGTATATTCTTATATACAAATTCCACTCTTGTTAATGATCCTTAATTTATGCACATGAGGTATATACATATTAGGATTCAGTTGTAGCATTTATATACATTTTGATGCAACATTACCCCATGACTGAAGTGATTAGTAGATATGGAGGGTAAAAAAGATTATAAATACGACCTTAAACGTCCGCTCCGACGCGTTTCCCCCTCTATTATATCGAAGGGTTCCTCAGGGGGTCTGGAATAACGTCCTTACTTATCAGATAAAGTCCATAAATGCGATGGTTGCCTGGGTGTATGCATACAGAAGAGGGCAAATACCCCATGACCCATGAAGTAAGCTTTGTCTGGGCTATTTCATCAGTTTGTGGATTTGTGGCTACTAAGGTATTAAAGGTTGAGTAATCAATTTTTGGGGGTTGTTTTTTATTACAGTATAAGGGTACATTCACATAGTGTTTTTGCAGGACATATTTTGGTGTGTAATTGCGCCAAAATATGACCGCAAATACAGTATAAAGAATCATATTAGTAAAATCATCGTCATCGTTCAGACAACGATTTTCTGATTGTATTTCTGGGCGCGTAATGTCACTTCTTTTGGACGATAACGTGCCGATAAATAGAAGGGTATACAAGGCACAGAGCTGCCTCAGGTTGAAAGTCTGGCCAGCACGTACTCTCAACAACGCTAATGAAGGTGAATTGTGGCTTCTACCTGTACAACATGTGAACGTACCCTAATTGTTTAGTTCGTGGTTTCTGCTCAATTCAATTGTCAACTGCTCCTCTTGCTCAAGACTTTGCCACACACAAGATAGTTTCCAGTTTCATCGAGACATCGACACATATGGGGTCTCCCACTGGAAGAAGCAAGGGTCTAGTAAATTGAATTTCAACCTCTCAAAATACTTGCTTAATTTTTGGAGAAAGATGGCACAAGAGGTTTGTGACAGCTGCTTATCTCACTCCCCAAACTGAAATCAGCTGAACAGGTGAGTTAATGGGGAAGACAGCTAGATTTAAAAAGGTGTTTTAAAAAAAAACTAAAATACTACTAGACATTAGGGGATGCTAGAAAATACCTCCCCCTCAAAGAAAACTCCCTAAAAAAAAAATCATTTAAACCTATTCTTTAAATGCTGCTGCTGGTCCTGGTGCTCCCGGCCACTGACCTCACTGTTCATTCTTCAAGTAACCCTGTAGCTATTCACTGGCCGCAGTGGTCTCTTGCTGGATAGAGCACACGTGAATATTGTGGGCTGTGACTGGCTGCAGGGTCATGTGAAGAATGAGCAGTGATGTCAGTGGCCGGGAGCACCCGCACTGGCAGCGCTGCTAGAACGAATGGGTTTAAAGGTTTTTTCTATTTAATATCAGCCCCTTTAAGGATTCACTATTTGAAAAACTGGATATACAGCACAAATCTGAACACCCTAATTTTGGCTATTTGTGTATTAAGGGTGTGAGAATACATTTACAGCCCTGATACTTACAGTGTTTGGCCCCAAATAAAGTCAGGGTCAGCTTCACCACAGTATTGGCATTACTACTGTACTGTCAGCGACCCTGACCAAATTAAGATTAGGGCCTACTGTTATGGTGTAATACAGGATCTGGTGAGGTTAGGGCCACACAGCATAGGAAAAACGTTGGAAAGTCGACGGCATTCTGTCCTATGCAGGACTGTGCCTTTTGTCACTTATTTGCACAAAAATAAGTTGGCTGTAGTATTTGCCGTCGGCCCATACAATTGAAGTACAGGAAACCGACAGAAAACCAAAATACTACGGAGGAATAGGCAACATGTTGCCTATTCCGCTAGATTTTTAACGCACCAGTTATAGACTGCAGCACAGGGTTTTCATTGCGGTCTATGCAGCACAATGTATCACTACTGAAACCGACGAAAATCCAACGGTATTTTTGTGCTATGTAGACATAGCCTAACGGGCAAGGGCAGATACATCAGCTGTATGAGGCCTTGAAAATACTGATTGCAGCCCTGCGTCCAATTCTCAGCTTCTCTCGTGGAATCCATGGGGATCACTTGAAAAAGATATACTAGTGCATTAAAAAAATTAGAATATCGCTGAAAATGTAATTGATATCATTAATTTAAGTCAAATAGAGAAACCCACATATTGTACAGACTAATTACAGTATGAATTATAATGTTTAATATAATACATTTGTGAGCCCTAAAACAAATAAAAAGATAATATAAGAAAACCCCTTTAATTTTCAATGATACTCTAATTTTTTGAGATGCACTAGTATCAAAGTATACCACAATGGGGCTAAAAAACGATGTAAATGCGGCATAGCAGCCATTTCTGCATACTGCATTGGAGGTTCTGTGCCATATGAAATGTTCTCTTCTTCCTCTTAATACTGTAGTTTATTGTAAGACATTCTTTCATATCCATCTGCGTTATTGAAACCCTCAACTTTGTGCAGAAATTTGTAAGAGGATATATATAGCAGATTAAACCACAGTAAATGAATATGCTACAGCTGCCTGACAGCGAGAGCGCATGCACATAACTTGCATTTTCTCAGATGTGGTTTCTAGAGGCTTTTTGAGGTCACTTTTGGAAATGCAGGTCATGGCCTAGAGATACATGTATATACATCCACAGTATATGTATTTGAGTGAGGGTCTTTCATGTGGGGGTACTCTTTGAACAAGCAGATGTTCAGGCCGCAGCAGGGAGGTCTTTGTGATGTACTGGTTTGGTATGTTGTGGTAAAGCCAATATAAATACATACATGTACATTTATTTATGTCTACAGAATATCAATAGCGGGCTGAGGCCTCTGCTGGACACTGCATATGGCTCCTGGACGCTCTGACATGCCAAGAGTACCTATTGTTCTGCCAGTTATGAGACAGTACTGGTTATTCTCCAAAAGACCCCACTTAAATATAACACATAGTTTAGCTTTTAGTCCATGCATCTGTTACAACCTGAATGAGTCAAATAACTGAGTTATGTTTCTGCATGTTGGACTGACCAGATGATTTATAACTACGCCTTCTGCTGTCAAACGCTGTATAGTGTGTCGCTGAAATCAGTGTGCTGTCGTCGCGGTATTAACTCTACATGTGATATGCCCATCTGAGACATAGATGGCACACAGGATATGGTACAATGGTCTAGAACTCACATCAATCTGGAAAATGAGTTGTGGGGTCTTCCTGTCCTTGGTTGTGTCACAGAACCTGCTCCTGTCAGCCATTTTTGGCATATCCTGTCTATTTGCCTTATAGGCTGGTCTTTTTTGTGCTTTAAAGACAGAATGATTCTTCTCATATACAGTGGGTATGGAAAGTATTCAGACCCCTTTACATGTTTCACTCTCTTTCATTGCAGCCATTTGGTAACATCCAAAAAGTTCACTTTTTGGCACATTAATGTACACTCTGCCCCATGTTGAAAGAAAAAAAAACAGAAATGTAGATATTTTTGCAAATTTATTAAACAAGAAAAACTGAAATATCACATGGTCATAAGTATTCAGACCCTTTGCTCAGTATTGAGTAGAAGCACCTTTTGAGCTAGTACAGCCATGAGTCTTCTTGGGAATAATGCAACAAGTTTTTTCACACCTGGATTTGGGGATCCTCTGCCATTCTTCCTTTCAGATTCTCTCCAGTTCCCTCAGGTTGGATGGTGAACATTGGTGGACAGCCATTTTCAAGTCTCTCCAGAGATGCTCAATTGGGTTTAGGTCAGGGCTCTGGCTGGGCCAGTCAAGAATGGGCACAGAGTTGTTCTGAAGCCACTGCTTTGTTATTTTAGCTGTGTGCTTAGGGTCATTGTCTTGTTGGAAGAAGAACCTTCGGCCCAGTCTGAGGTCCAGAGCACTCTGGAAGAGGTTTTCCTCTAGGATATCTCTGCACTTGGCCGCATTCACCTTTCCTTCAATTGCAACCAGTCATCCTGTCCCTGCAGGTAAAAAACACCCCCATAGCATGATGCTGCCGCCACCATGTTTTACTGTTGGGATTGTCTTGGGCAGGTGATGAGCAGTGCCTGTTTTCTCCACACATACCGCTTACAATTAACACCAAAAAGTTCAATCTTCGTCTCATCAGACCAGAGAATCTTATTTCTCATAGTCTGGGAGTCCTTCATGTGTTTTCTTGCAAACTGTATGCGGGTTTCACATGTCTTGCACTGAGGAGAGGCTTCTGTCGGCACACTCTACCATAAAGCCCCGACTGGTGGAGGGCTGCAGTGATAGTTGACTTTGTGGAACTTTCTCCCATCTCCCTACTGCATCTCTGGAGCTCAGCCACAGTGATTTTGGGCTTCTTCTTCAACTCTCTCACCAAGGCTCTTTTCCCACGATTGCTTAGTTTGGCTGGATGGCCAGGTCAAGGAGGAGTTGTGATTGTCCCAAACTTCTTCCATTTACGGATTATGGAGGCCACTGTACTCTTAGGAACCTTGAGAGCTGAAGAAAGTCTTTTGTAACCTTGGCCAGATCTGTGCCTTGCCACAATTCTGTCTCTGAGCTACTCGGGCAGTTCCTTAGAACTCATGATTCTCATGTGCTCTGACATGCACTATGAGGTCTTATATAGACAGGTGTGTGCCTTTCCTAATCCAGACCAATCAGTTTAATTAAACACCGCTGTACTCCAAAAGGAGTAGAACCATCTCAAGGAGGATCAGAAGGAAATGGACAGCATGTGAGTTAAATATGAGTGTCAGAGCACAGGGTCTGAATACTTATGACCATGTGATATTTCAGTTTTTCTTGTTTAATAAATTCACAAAAATATCTACATTTCTGGGTTTTTTCCTTTTAAGATGGGGTGCAAAGTGTACATTAATTAGCAAAAAATGAACTTTTTTGATCTTACCAAATGGCTGCAATGAAAGAGTGAAAAATTTAAAAGGGGTCTGGATACTTTCTGTACCCACTTTATGCATTTCAACAATATTGAGTTATAGGTAATATACAGGGGCTTTAAGGGGCACATAAAGGCACTATACAAACGATATATGGGACACATATTACACTATACAGAAGATATACCTGACACATAGAGGCACTATACAAGAGATATATGGGACACGTATAGGCAGCATTCAGGAGCTATATGGGACATACAAAGGTACTATACAGGCGCTATATGGTACAAATATAGGCACTATACAAGAGATATATGGGACAAATAGAGGCAGCATTCAAGAAATATATGGGACACATATAGATACTATACAGGAGTTATATGGGACTTAGGCTATGTCTACACTGCACAGAAAAACGTCAGTTTTTTCAGCATTTTTCATTTTCTAAAAACGCTGGAAAAACTACTGTAATCCTCTCCCATAGACTTCTAATTAGTGTTGAGCGATTTTTATCGACAAAGTTGAAATCGGCAAGGTTTTTATGGTGATCGAAATTTCCAGATCATGCGATAATTAAGGTTAAAATCTGAGCATCATCTATTAAGATCGCGCCTTTTTCGGCGCTTCCTTAATTTTGGCGCCAGCAAATCAGATTTACAGAATAGAGAGGGTGAGATGTGTGTGCGACGTCATGACTGGGATGTGTATGGTTGCGATTGGCTGGAAAAATCACATGACCTCGTTTTACATAGAACAGCGTTTCCTGTTTCAGCCTCAGTGTCTCTCAGCGTCTCATAGGGATGGGACCTGCGCTCTGCCTTTGGGGGCCCAAAACAGCTCAGCGAAAAAATCTATTTCTGCACAGAAAACCCTCACTATTACTGTGATCCTCCAATTTTAGTTAGATTAGAGATTTAAAGATTTTATGTATTTGCTAGAAAATTTTAAAGCACAGCTACCGCTGTAAATTCAGGCGGTGGGAGGGGGGGGGGGGGGGGGCCCGCGGGCGAACACAGACAGCTCTATCTATAAAGAAACTGGAAAAGTTCAAAAAGACTAGGGGTAGACTTTGTAGGGGAATATCTTTTTTTATTAAATTTTGTATTGAAATATTTCCGGATATTGGGCACCTGAACTTATATTGGATACACACATTTTGAAAATTAGGTCCTTTGTTAGGTGCAAAACTCCATTTTTATTATCAGTAACATTTCAGAAAGGTGTTCTTTTTAAATTTTTTACCCATTACACCTGTGATGTTATATACCACCTTGCTTTTTAAATTACAATCCAGCAATTTGAGTCAACACAGGTTGTTTGTTGCCAAAAATACAGTGTACATACAAAAACATAAAGTTACGTGTTTTTTTGACTTTTGCCCCCCCCCCTAAAACAAATTTTGTTCATTGACGCAGTTTTCTACGTAAATTTAAAACGAAATTTTCTTTTTTCCCCATAAATTAAAAGGGGCAAAAATCCCGTTTATTATCCAAAACAAAACATTCGTTTTTTTTGCTTTTCACCCCCAGCATTGTTCATTGATGCAGCATTACATAAATTTTAAAAACAGCAATTCTATGTCACCACAGGTGAATTAAAAGGTGCAAATATCCAGTTTATACAAAACATAACAGTTACTGTTTTTTGATTTTTGCGCACCCAGCTTTGTTCATTGACGCAGCTTCAAGTAAATCAAAAAACGCAATTCTATAGTCACCCAGGAAAATTGAAAGGTGAAAAAAATACCATGTATTATACGAAAACATAACAGATACAGCATAACGACCCCTTTTCCCGTCACTTTTAACTGGGGGTCAGCAGGTTTAATGGTAACTCGGTCCAGGACGGTAAGTAAATGTCCAGTGAAACAAAAAGGGTGGTTGAAAGACCCTTTTGCGGCCATTTTAAAATGGGGGGGTCATGGGGTTTTGGGGCTCATGCTGGGGCCCAGGAAGGGTATAGTAATGTCCAGTTAACTAAAATGGTGGGTTGAAACTCCTTTTTGCGGCATTTTTTAAAATGTGGGGGTCATGGGGTTTGGGGCTCATCTGGTTCCGGACAGGGATATTCAATGTCCATTTCAGTAAGATGATGGTTCAAATCATCTCCCTTTCTGGCACTTTTTATTTTGGGTGAGTAGGTTTAAGGGTCAGGCTTGGACAAGACGGGGATATGAATGGTCTGTGACTTTTTTTCTGGATTTTTTATAACCTAAGTGTGTTCCCTAAGATGAGCAAAAATTTTGCGTTGGGGGATTTAAATTTTTCAGCTTCTCCAGCCTTGTTTGGGTTAATAAGAAGGGTTTTTGCTCTCCCATAGACTTTAAGGGAAAATCGCTCATAATCGATGCTCCTATCAAAAAACCTTATCGATAGGGGCCGACTATCGACACGTTCGATCTATACCCAAACCCAAATCGTCAACACTATTTCTAATGAAAAAAACACCTGCTGTCACACTAATTCTTTTTTCTGCTCGTTTTTTCATGGTGTTTTTGCAAATGCTCTAAAAAACGCCAGACCGGGCAAAAATTTATACAGGAGTCTATTAAAGCGCCGGACTTTTTTTGGCGCTTTTTTGGCGCATTTTTCGCGCCGTTTTTCCCGTGATTTTTCATTGGGAAACCCTCCCAGGGGACCCAAGTCCCCCTATAGTGGGTGTTTAAAAAGTTTTAAAACCCGACAAAACTGCATACAAGTGTTTGATGTTTTCCTTTTTTTTTACTTTTTTAATAAAAAGACAGCTTGGGCGTAACGATTTTTGCGCAAATTTTTTATTTTTTTTTGCTAAAAATACGTTTTTTACAATTTTGGCATCAGAATCAGTTTTTTACAGATTTTGATGCTAAAACCTTTTCTAAAAATTTTGGCCTAAAAAGTTTCTCGCACGAGCTGAAAAAACATTTTTTAGAATTTGGCCAAAATACGTTTTTACGGTTTTGGCGCCCAAAAACCATTTTTTATGTTTTTTTGGCACTAAAATAATTTGTTTTTACGATTTTTTCGCTAATAAAGTTATCTCGCCTCTGACGCCAAAAAAACGTTTTTTTTACGGGTTTTGGGGCAAAAAAAGGTTTTTTTTTTTTTTTGGGACAAAATCATTTTTTTTTTAAAATTTTGGGGATAATAACGTTTCTGCCCTGACGCCAAAAATAGTTTTTTTAAAAGGATTTTGGCGCAAAAAAACCATTTTTTTACGTTTTTTTTTCACTAAAAAGTTTTTTTTTTTCAGTTTTTTGGGCTAATAAAGTTATTCGGCCCCCTGACCCCAAAAAAGTTTTTTTTT
This sequence comes from Phyllomedusa bahiana, assembly GCA_025379985.1. Lineage (NCBI taxonomy): Eukaryota > Metazoa > Chordata > Amphibia > Anura > Hylidae > Phyllomedusa > Phyllomedusa bahiana. The sequence goes on along the minus strand of JAODAL010032544.1, from coordinate 23,980 downwards.
ATGGGTTTTTTTCGCAAAAAACCGTTTTTTTTAAGTTTTTTGGGGCTAAAAATTATTTTTTTTTACGATTTGTCGCTAATAAGTTTTTTCTCGCCTCTGCGCCAAAAATACGTTTTTTTTTTACGATTTTTGCGCAAAAATCAGTTTTTTTTTAAGTTTTTTGGACTAAAATTATTTTTTTTAAAGATTTTTTGGGGCTAATAAAGTTACTCCTTTTGAGGCCAAAAATCGTTTTTTTTACGGATTTTGCGCAGAATCCTTTTTTAAAGTTTTTTTGGCACTAAAATAATTTTTATTTTACAGATTTTTTCTCTAATAACGTTTCTCCCCCCCTCACCAAAAATTCGTTTTTTTTTTTACGGGTTTTTGGGGCAAAAATCCGTTTTTTTTTTTTTCGTTTTTTGGACTAAAATTTTTTTTTTACAGTTTTGGGGCTAAAAAATTTTTTCGCCCCTGATACAAAAAAATTTTTTTTCGGGTTTTTTCGCAAAAATCCCCTTTTTTTTTCGTTTTTTGGCCTAAAATATTTTTTACAGATTTTTGGGGCTAATAACTTATCTCGCCTCTGCGGCAAAAATCGTTTTTTTTAAGTTTTTTGGGGCAAAAATCCGTTTTTTTTGTTTTTTTCACTAAAATATTTTTTTTTTCAAACTTGGGGCTAACAACTTATCTCGCCCCTGAACAAAAATCAGTTTTTTTTTACGGATTTTGGCGCAAAAATCATTTTTTTAAGTTTTTTGACACTAAAAAAATTTTTTTTTTTCGATTTTGGCGCTAATAACTTATCTCGCTTCTGACGCCAAAAATTACGTTTTTAGGATTTGGGGGAAGAATCCGTTTTTATGGCTTTTTTCGGCAAAATCCGTATCTTTAAAAATTTTCCGCTATAAAGGATTTGCTTTTGACGCAAATAAATAAAATTTTTTACGGAAACGGCGACAGAATCCTTTTTTTGACGGATTTGGGGCTTAGTTCAATATCTTTAAAAATTTTGGGCTAAAAAAACGATGTGCTTCGGACACTAAAAATATTTTTTTTTACGGAATTTGGCGCAATAATGGGGTTTTTTTTTTTTGGTTTTGGCGCTAAAATCCTTTCTTTACAGATTTTTGACGCCAATACGTTATCTTGCTGTATGGAAAGATAATGTGGGTTTTTGTGGATTTTGGTGCAAGAATCTGGTGCAAAATTTAATAAAGCAGTAGCACGCAGCAGCAGCAGCACACAAAGGAAAATGTGCTCAAAAGAGCTACAGTGATCTAAAGGAAGTGACTACTTAACATATTTACTTCACCTGTAGGGTGTAGTTTACATGCAATGGCTTAATTTGTGCATACATTAAAAAGCAGAGCAAAGACGCTCCAAAAAACGCTTCAAAAAAATGCTCCAAAAAACGAAAAGCCGCCCAAAAACAGACGTTATTTTCAGCTGCTTTTGACAGGTCATGGACAGAAAACTCAGTTTCATGAACGTTTTTAGTAATTCGTTTTCAGGTCGTTTTTTGTCCTCTGCAGTGTAGACATAGCCTTACATAGATACTATACAGTAGATATATGGGACCAATATAGGTACTATACACGAGATATGAGACACTTTAGCACAATAGGCTGAACTGGATGGATATCTGTCTTTTTTGGCCTTACAAACTATGTAACTATGTATAGGTACTATATAGGAGATATAAAGTACATATAGACACTATACAGGAGATATATGGGACACATATGGGGCCTATACAAGAGATATACGGGACACATATAGTTACTACAGTGAGAAAAATAAGTATTTGATACACTGGTGATTTTGCAGGTTTTCCCATCTACAAAGAATGGAGAGGTCTGTAATTTTTTTTTTCTCATTCAAACAATTTTATTCAAAATATGCAAAGAAAATGTACAGAGCATACAACAATATCAGAAATCGCAAAATTGTCTGACAGCAAAAAAAAAAAAAAAAAAAAAAAAGATCAGGTGTATACAAGTCAGAGTTGACATAAATGAACAAAAGCATAAAATGCGACAGCAAGAATGTATCATCCGGATCCTGCGAAAATAGAAGGATAACAAGAACACTATTCCTTATTTTAAAACAGAGAAGGATCAGGACTATCATTGTAGATTCATCACATCAAGTGATAGTGAGAACGATTGCTTCTGTACACTAAGAATAAACAAACAAACCAACAAAAGGGAAAATCGGCTAGGGACAACTCTGGAAGGTCCAAGATAGGATGTTACTGCCATTACATAGTTATGCGGGTCTGAGGGGACACAAAAATCATCCCCCATATGCCAGAAAGACGGGAAACTCAGAGTAAGATATACCTCAGCCAACTATCGTCCGCCGGTATGTCTACTTATAGGAGGAATATGCTGATGAGGCAGTGAATTCAATCCAGGCTTTCCAAGTATGCAGATGCTTGATGGAAAGCTGCTTATCATCCGCCCGGATCTCCTCTAAGCGCTGTATAACAAAGAGTTCCTTAAACCAGTCACTAATGGAAGGGACAGTTGTGGAACGCCACAGGCGAGGGATCAATGCTTTAGCAGCAATTAACATAAGGACAAGCAAACTGCCCCTGAGGACAGGGGTCGGCAGAGGATTCATTAATAATAACAAAACTTTGGGATCATTAAGCAAGCGGATCCCAGTGATAATTTCAATGAGATCAATAACCTTGACCCAAAATGGTTGCAAGGCATAACACTCCCACCAAATGTGAGTCATAGACCCAACCGCCGACCCACATCTCCAGCAGCTGCAGTGGGGTATATTTTATGGAGGAGGGAGGGCACTCGGTACCAACGCGAGGTAACTTTAAAGTTAAGTTCCTGTAGCTTGCATGAAATCAGGGACTTAAAAGATAGTGTACATGACTGAGTCCATTCCTCTTCTGTCATGGATCCCCCAAGCTCCCTGCACCATCCATCACGATACCCAGGGGCCGACTGAGTTGTCGCTTGCAGTATTAGACCATAAATTTGAGAGATCAAGTGCGCAGACGGAGCTTGAGCAACGCACATGGATTCAAAGGGGGTCAATGCTCTATGAAAATTTAGGAAAGATTTTTTGACTCCATAGTAATGATGGATTCTCATGTAATTGAACCATGAATGTGAAGGGGAACCTAGGAGATGCACGACTTCCGTAAACGGACGCAGACCTAAGTCCGTGAGAAAGTCTCTGAAAATTAGAGGTCTCTAAGAACGCGATCGGCCCCCTCCACCTGAGAACAATATGCCTGGGTTGCCACTAATTGGTGTCAGGGGTCCGCCCCATTTGAATAGCTTGGTCGCTAAACCATACGAGCGCCAGGAATGTAGGGTGACTTGTGTGACATAGGGAAGGTTCATGACCCGGTCCCGCAGCCCCCCACAAGGCCTAAGCCAGGGTAATGCAGAAAGAGGAGCAGTAAGCACCAATTCCTCGAGTTGTATCCACAACTTAGACTCTCTCAGCTGAAACCAGTTGACCAACCTGGTCGCAGTAGCAGCCAAATAGTAGGCCTTGAGGTCTGGCAGTGCCAATCCCCCTTCTAACTTAGGCCTGAGTAAAACAGTTTTGGCTAATCTAGGACGGTTACCTGACCAGATACATTTTCCAAGACACTTAGCAAGCGACTGGAAAAACGAACGAGGAAGGAAAATCGGGATCGTTTGAAAAAGATAGAGTAACCTGGGAAGGACATTCATTTTCAATATGTTGATTCTCCCTAACCAAGAAAAGTCCTTCTTCTCCCAGCGGGTAAGATCCGAATTAATAATACCTATCAGGGGGACAAAGTTAAGTTCAAACACACGCTGCGGGTCTGCCGGGATGTGTACTGTACTCCCAAATACTTAAATGATCCAGTGGCCCAGGAGAAAGGAAAGTCATGCTTCAGAAGAGCCACAAGGTCATTAGGAAGGCCCACACTGAGTGCCACACATTTGGACAGATTGGCTTTAAAGTTACTAAGGCGACCGAAGCGACTGAGTTCGGACATAAGCGATGGAAGGGAGATTAGGGGCTGGGTGATATATAGGAGCAGATCGTCTGCAAATGCAGCACATTTGAACTGCTGATCTTTGAATGGGAACCCCTGTATGTCCTGGTTAGCTCTGATGGCCTGTAAGAGATGTTCCATAGTTAGAACGTATAGAAGTGGCGAGAGAGGGCATCCCTGCCTGGTGCCATTTCGAATTTGAATTGGAGAAGAGAGAACGCCATTAACCCTGAGTTGTGCAAACGGATCATGATAGAGGGCCATTATCCGCTGCAGCAATATGGGACCTAATCCAGCCGACCTAAGGAGGTCTGTAATTTTTATCGTAGGTGCACTTCAACTGTGAGAGAGTGAATCTAAAAACCACATTGTATGATTTGTAAATTATTAATTTGCATTTTTTTGCGTGAAATAAGTATTTGATACAATAGAAAAAAATAATTCAATGTTTGGTAGAGAAACCTTTGTTTGCAATTACAGAGGTCAGGATTATCCTGCAGTTCTTGACCAAGTTTGCACACACTGCAGCAGGGATTTTGGCCCACTCCTTCATACAGATCTTCTCCAGATCTTTCATGCTTCGGGGCTGTCTCTGGGACACACTGAGTTTCAGCTCCCTCCAAACCTTTGGTTCAGGTCTCTAGACTGGCTAGACCACTCCAGGACCTTGAAACGCCTCTTTTGGAGCCACTCCTTAGTTGACCTGGCTGTGTGCTTCGGGTCATTGTCATGCTGGAAGACTAGGTCTGCACCTATATTTAGTGTTACAGAGGGAAGGAGGTTGTGGGCCAAAATTTTGTGATACATGGCTCCAGCCATCCTCCCTTCATTACGGTGCAGCCGTTCTGTCCCCTTTGCAGAAATCACCCCCAAAGTATGATGTTTCCACCCCCATGCATCATGGTTGGGATGGTGTTCTTGGTGTTGTACTTATCCTTCTTCTTCCTACAAACATGTTGAATGGAGTTGATACCAAAAAGTTCTATTTTGGTCTCATCTGACCACATGACCTTCTCCCATGCCTCCTCTGGATCACTGGTGAACTTCAAACGGGCCTGGACATGTGCTGGCATAAACAGGAGGACATTACATGCCCTGCAGGATTTTAATCCATGATGGCGTAGTGTATTACTAATGATAATTTTGGAGATTGTGGTCCTGGCTCTATTCAGATCATTGACCAGGTCTGCCCATGTAGCTCTGGGCCAATTCCTGACCTCTCTCAGAATCATCCTTACTCCAGAGGCGAGATCTTGTATGGAGCCCCAGACCAAGGAAGATTGATAGTCATCTTGTGTTTTTTCCATTTTCTAATAATTGCCCTAACAGTTGTTGCCTTGTCACCAAGCCTCCTGCCTATTGTCCTGTAGCCAATCCCAACCTTGGCAGGTCTACAATTTTGTAGCTGATGTCCTTAGACAACAACTTGGTCTTGGCCATGGTGGAGAGGTTGGAGTGTGATTTATTATGTGATCAGGTGTCTTTTATACAGGTAATGATTTCAAACAGATGCAATTAATACAGGTAATAAGTGCAGAGCAGGAGTGCTTCTTAAAGAAAAACTAACAGGCCGGTGGGAGCCAGAATTCTAGCTGGTTAGTAGATGATCAAATACTTATTTCATGCAATAAAATTAATTCTTTAAAATCATACAATGTGATTTACTGGATTTTTTTTTTTTTAGATTCAGTCTCTCACAGTTGAATTGTGCCTATGATAAATACTACAGACCACTACATTCTTTGTAGGTGTGAAAACTTGCAAAATTGCAAGTGTATCAAATACTTATTTCTCCTCACTCTATATAGGGGATATATATGACACATATAGACACTAGAATAGAATTGACTGCACTCAAAAAATTTTTAAGATGCAAGGAAAAATTCATTTATTCATGTATTCATACAATGTAGTATTCACAGGCTCCAAAATGTAAGGCAAAAACAGGTGACTTGACATAATCACTGACGTTTCGGACGGAGAGACCTTTATCAAAAAGTCACATGTGGAGTGCGGAGGAAGGTATATCCGGGCCGTAGCCCATAGGAATAGCAGGAGCCGAGTGACTCCTTCCTCCACACTCCACATGTGACTTTTTGATAAACGTCAGTGATTATGTCAAGTCACCTGTTTTTGCCTTACATTTTGGAGCCTGTGAATACTACATTATATGAATACATGAATAAATGAATTTTTTCTTGCATCATAAAATTTTTTTGAGTGCAGTCAATTCTATTCTACGGTTTTGGAGGAATTATTTCCTACCTTGACTTGCACCATCTGCAATATTCTTCTAGTGGGTGTGCCTTCTCTATCTTGTAACATATAGACAGATATAGGAGATATATGGGACACATACTGTATATGTATTATAAAAGAGAAATATGAAATAAAAATAGTCTCTATACAGGAGGTATATAGGACGTGTGGCACTATACAGAAGGTAAATGGAACACACATAGGTAATATACAGTAGGTATATGGGACATATATAGCTACTATACAGGAAGTATATAGAACACCTATAAACACTATAGAAGAGATATATGGGACACATAAACTGGCAGGTCCTATACAAGAGGTATATGGGACACATATAGGCGCTATACAGAAGGTATATGGGACACACATAGGTAATATACAGGAGGTATATGGGACATACATAGGTACTATACAGGAAGTATATAGAACACATAAACACTACACAGGAGATATATGGGACACATATAGGACACATGCAGGTACTCTACAGGAGGTATATAGGACACATGCAGGTACTATACAGGAGGTAAATGGGGCACATATAGGACACATGCAGATACTATACAGGATGTATATGGGGCACATATAGATACTCTACAGAAGGTATATAGAACACATGCAGGTACTATACAGGAGGTATATGGGGCACATATAGGACACATGCAGGTACTATACAGGAGGTAAATGGGGCACATATAGGACACATGCAGATACTATACAGGAGGTATATGAGGTACATATAGATACTCTACAGGAGGTATATAGGACACATGCAGGTACTATACAGGAGGTAAATGGGGCACATATAGGACACATGCAGATACTATACAGGAGGTATATGGGGTAAATATAGATACGCTACAGGAGGTATATAGGAGACATATAGATACTATACAGGAGGTATATGGGACACATACAGATATTATACGGAAAACAGGCCACTTGTCTAGTTTGCAGCCTAAGGAGATTCTGGACAGTTAATCGGGTCAGCTATGTAATGACTGCTGGGAGGGTTATGATCTCGATAAGCAGTGACTGGCCGGACGTCTCTCCAGAATACCTAGCACCAGGGCCGCCATCAGAAATATCAGGGCCCCCTACAGCTAAAGCGCCTGGGCCCCCCTGTTAATCTCGCCCCCTAGCAACTCCATCGCCCCCGCCCCCCACCAAACACGGCGACTGCTTCTTGCACAATCTGTGTGATGCTCAAGTAAGGACACTGATTCTATGTACTATAAAGCTATAGTGTTGAACTTCACTTGAAGTGCTGCCCCTTTTTTTATGCCAGGCCACTTCCACTTCTGTGGTGCCCCACTCAAGGCCCCTGGGATATGGGGGCCCCACACGAGGCCCCTGGGATATGGGTGCCCCACACTAGGCCCCTGGAATACAGGGGCCCAACAATAGGCCCCTGGGATATGGGTGCCCCACACGAGGCCCCTGGGATATGGGGGCCCCACACGAGGCCCCTGGGATATGGGTGCCCCACCATAGGCCCCTGCGATACGGGGCCCCCACACGAGGCCCCCGGGATATGGGGGCCCCACCCGCGTCCCCTGGGATATGGGGCCCCACGCGAGGCCCTTGGGATATGGGGGCCCCACATTAGGCCCCTGGGATATGGAGGCCCCAAGGATATGGGGGCCCCACATGAGGCCCCTGGGATATGGGGGCCCCACATTAGGCCCTTGGGATATGGGGGCCCAACATGAGGCCCCTAGGATATGGGGGCCCCACACGAGGCCCCTGGGATATGGGGGCCCCAAACTACGCCCCTGCGAAACTGTGGGCCCACAAAACGCACCTTGGAAATGGGTGCCCCACACGAGGCCCCTGGGATATGGGGGCCCCACCGTGGGCCCGTGGGGGACGGGGTGCCCACACGAGGCCCCTGGGTTATGGGGGCCCCACACTAGTTCCCTGGGATATGGGGGCCCCACACTAGGCCCCTGGGATATGGGGGCCCTAAACGAGGCCCCTAGGACATTGGGGCCCCACACGAGCCCCTGGGATATGGGGGCCCCACACGAGGCTCCTGGGATATGGGGCCCCACAGAAGGCCCCTGGGATATGGGGGCCCCACACGAGGCCCCTGGGATATGGGAGCCCCACACGAGGCCCCTGGCATATGGGGGCCCCACACGAGGCCCCTGGGATATGGGGGCCCCACACGAGGACCCTGGGATATGGGGGCCCCAAACTAGGCCCCTGGGATACTGGGGGCCCTCAAAAGGCCCCTGGGATATGGGGGCCCCGCACGAGGCCCCTGGGATATGGGGGCCCCGCACGAGGCCCCTGGGTTATGGGGGCCCCACACGAGGCCCCTGGGTTATGGGGGCCCCACACGAGGCCCCTGGGATATGGGGGCCCCACCCTAGGCCCCTGGGGTACGGGGGGCCCACACGAGGCCCCTGGGTTATGGGGGCCCCACACTATCCCCTGGGATATGGGGGCCCCACACTAGGCCCCTGGGGTTTATGGGGGACCCCACAGAGGCCCCTGGGGTATGGGGCCCCAAACGAGGCCCTAGGACATGGGGGCCCCACACGAGCCCCTGGGATTTGTGGGCCCACACGAGGCTCCTGGGATATGGGGCCCCACACAAGGCCCCTGGGATATGGGGTCCCCACACGAGGCCCCTGGGATATGGGAGCCCCACACGAGGCCCCTGGGATATGGGGGCCCCACATGAGGCCCCTGGGATATGCGGACCAAACTCGAGGCCCCTGGAATATGGGGGCCCCACACTAGGCCCCTGGGATATGGGGGCCCCAAACGAGGCCCCTAGGATATAGGGGCCCCACATGAGGCCCCTGGGATATGGGGGCCCAACATGAGGCCCCTGGGATATGGGGGCCCCACACTAGACCCCTGTGATATGGGGGCCCCACACTAGGCCCCTGGGATATGGGGGCCCCACACTAGGCCCCTGAGATACTGGGGGCCCACACAAGGCTCTTGGGATATGGAGGCCCCAAACGAGGTGGAGGGGGCGACTGCTCCGTGCACAAGCTGTGTGATGCTCAAGGACACTGATTCTATCTACTATAAAGCTATGATGTTAAACTTCTCTTGCAGTGCGGGCGACGGCAGGCCCCCCTTGCTTCACATTCTGGCCGGGCCCCATACGGGAGTAATGGTTCTACCCCCCTAATGGGGGCCCTGCCTAGCACACACTCCTCCCCGTGCAGGCAGCAGGCTCACATAACAAGTCATGCTGGAGACAGAGCGCTTGCAGATTGTGACGTCATTAGGAGGCGCCGATTGGAGGATTCTGGAAGTGTCAAGAGCAAGGTTTCGCCGGATCAGGACGAGCCCTGTCATTGTCGCCAGCCCTGTGTGACTCTCCTGGAGGTCATCATGCCCCGCGGTAGCCGCAGCGTTCCTTCCCGCACAGCGCCCAGGTAAGGAGATCGTGTAGTGGACTGTGTTACAGAACTGTGTGACAAGGTCACCTGTACCCTTGGGATAATGTCATTGCTTTAACTATGGACATGCATGACCTATGAGAACAGGGGTAATGTATGTAACAGCTTCCCCCAGTAATAGGCATATAGAACACAGGAGTGAGAGCCCCGGATCCGAGGGATTTCAGAGAATTCTGCACTCCTGGGTGTTCTTGGGAACACTGATGTCACAGCTGTTAGGTGACACTTCAGTGATGGTGCTCGCCATTAACCCCTTAAGGACCCGGCGTTTTTTTGTGGGTGACACGTTCGTTTTTCACTCCTCGCCTTCCCAGAGCCATAACTTTTTTATTTTTCCACCCCACATTAGACACATGAGGGCTTTATTTTTCGGGACAAGATGTACTTTCTAATGGTGTTATTCACTGTACTATAGAATATAACTAGGAAACCACAAAAAAATTTCCAAGTGGGACAAATGTAAAAAAAAAAAGTATTTTCGCCATGTTTCTGGGTGTTTGCTTTTACGTCATTCAATCTATGGTAATATAATGTGTTATCTGTATTCCTACAGGGTTTTTACGCATCCGCAATACCAAACTTTTAGGTTTTTCCCTTACGTTTTGGTACCGTAAAAAAAATTCCAAACACTTTCGTTTTCACATTTTTGCCACGACGCCATCTTCTGCGACCAATATCTTTTTTGTACTAACACCTACTGAGTTGAATGAGGAGGCATTTTTTTGCGGGATGAAGTGTACTTTTTAACGCTAGCAGTTTGGAAATGCATGCGACTTTTATGATCTTTTTTATTCCATTTTTTGAGTGATGTAAAATGACCAAAAACGAAAATTTTTGGCGTTTGGAAATTTTTTTTTCTCTGGTTTTCATGTAGGGAAAAAGATGAAATTTTTTATAGATCGGAATTTTTTCGGACGCCGGGTACAAATTGTGTAACTTTTTATTACTTAATGATTTTATTTTAAAAGGGGGGAAGGGGGGTGTTTTTGAACTTTTAATATTTTTTTTTTAAAACTTTAAAACTTTTTTTTTTTTTTTTTTCCACGAACATTTAGTCCCCCTAGGGTCTTTGACCACTAGGGGGCGATTGTTAATAAGCCTAACTTTTGCATAGGCAATGCTTTGGGGTGTACAAAGATGGCGGTTTCCCCACTCCTGTCACGGAAAGGGGGGAAAACCCGGGGCAAAAGTGTTCGGTCCGGCCCCCCCGTCGTTTCATCAAAAACCCCGGGGCCATCTTTGCCGCGTGTCTGATAGTAAACACGCAGAGGGCCAACCCACCTGCCCTTGTTTTTTCCCCGGGTTTTAGGGGCGATTAGCCAACCCCCGGGGGCTGTGCAGGGGGGTCGGGAGCGACCCCCTGAAAAGCCCCTTGCGCCCGGGGATATCATATGCCAGGGTGTTAAGGGGGTTAAAGGAAAGTAGCGTGAAAACTTTATGTGCCCCCCACAGATTTTTTTTGCCTCATTGACAGGGAACACTGTTTTTTTTAGTATGAAGTTTTTGGCAGGGACCCCCCCCCCCCAAAAGTTAGGGGGTTCATGCGGCATGCTGCTTAGTATTTTTTAAGTTCCCATACCCTTTAAGTAAAGCGCCCTTCATCGCTGCCCCTTTCTCCTAAACCAAAGAAAAAACATACATGCCAACTCCCCGTTTTTGGCGGGGGGTCCCGTAAATTTGGAACCCCCGCCCTCCCCCCAGAGTTGGCATTCCTCCCCGCCATAGGAAAGGGGGGTTTTTTAAAAGCCGCGGCGACAGAGTAGCGTTTTTCCTACCTTTGGGGCCGGCGGCCCCTCCTACAGGGGTGAAGCCGCTGCGCCCCTTTCACCCCCTGGAGTCTCGTGGAGGGGGGAAAGGGGGATCGTTCCCCTCCTGCCTTCTCCCCTGTATGTACGGCGCCGGTTTGCGGCGTACATACAGGTCAGCGGTGCAGGGGGAGTGACGCGCGGCTGCACTCACTTCCCCTGTGTCGCTGAGGAGATCGGCCGGAGCTGCAGGAGCCTGGTGAGGTAAGTGGATTTTATTATTTTTATTAGCTATAGGGGGGCTCTGCCTGGCTTACAGACGGGGGCAACTACCTGGCTTACAGAGGGGTCACTGGCTTACAGAGGGGGGCTCTACCTGGCTTACAGAGGGGGGCATCTACCTGGCTTACAGAGGGGGGCAACTACCTGGCTTACAGAGGGAGGCTCTACCTGGCTTACAGAGGGGGGCAACTACCTGGCTTACAGAGGGGGCCTCTACCTGGCTTACAGAGGGGGGCTCTACCTGGCTTACAAAAGGGAGGCTCTACCTGGCTTACAGAGGGGAGCTCTACTTGGCTTACAGAGGGGGGCTCTACCTGGCTTACAGAGGGGGGCTCTACTTGGCTTACAGAGGGGGGCTCTACCTGGCTTACATAGGGGGGCTCTACCTGGCTTACAGAGGGGAGCTCTACTTGGCTTACAGAGGGGGGCTGTACCCGGCTTACAGAGGGGGGCAACTACCTGGCTTACAGAGGGGGCTCTACCTGGCTTACAGAGGGGGGCTCTACCTGGCTTACAGACGGGGAAACTACCTGGCTTAAAGAGGGGGCTCTACCTGGCTTACAGAGGGGGGCTCTACCTGGCTTACAGAGGGGGGCAACTACCTGGCTTACAGAGGGGGCATCTACCTGGCTTACAGAGGGGGCAACTACCTGGCTTACAGAGGGGGCATCTACCTGGCTTACAGAGGGGGCAACTACCTGGCTTACAGAGGGGGCATCTACCTGGCTTACAGAGGGGGCAACTACCTGGCTTACAGAGTGGGTAACTACCTGGCTTACAGAGGGGGGCTCTACCTGGCTGTCAATGCAGGCATCTACCTGGCTGCCAATGCAGGCATCTACCTGGCTATCAAATGGGACAACTACCTGGCTTCTAAAGGGGGCAACTACCTGGCTACTAAAGGGCAACTACCTGGCTACTAAAGGGGGCAACTACCTGGCTTCTAAAGGGCGCATCTACCTGGCTAACAAAGGGGCATCTACTCGGCTACAAGGGGGCATCTACCTGCCTGTAAGGGGCACTACCTGGTTATGGGGGGCTACTACCTGGCTATAAGGGCATCTACCTGGCTTTCTTCCTAAGCCATTATGCATGGGTGGGGATTTTTGAAGGGGCGTGGCACATTAAAAAGATGGGCGTGCCCATGCAAATTTTTTGTCGCGGCGCGCTACGCCGCCCTCTTCGATCTCCTGCTTTTCCATTTTCAAAAGTTGGCAACTATGAGATAAATGCTTCTGCTGGGAAAACCCCTAAGTTATTTGGGATGGCTAACTTTAGAATTTGGCTTATGTGTCCAACACTGCGGATATCCAAGACTTTAAAAACCTCTCCACCCCCCCCCAACTCTGCTAATATAGAGAATTACCCAATTATTACCTTTCCCATCAGCACTGTTCCGGAGCTTCGGTGTACCCTCCCCCCCGATCCCTCACAATGCCACAATCATGGATCACATGATGCTGCAACCAATCTCTGACCGCAGCAGTCACATGTACAGCATTGACCGCAGAGATCAGTGATTGACTGCAAAATCATGTCGTCAGCAAAATATTTAACGTTGAAAATTATTAAGTAAAGAAGCATTGGCTTAGTTGAATGGGATATCTAGTCTTGTGGAAGTGATATGAAGGGAAAATGGAGAACCCTTTGAATGCTGATTCTATGTACAGTAATCAGCGTCCACACTGAGAAGTAAGAGGTGTGCTTGTAGGGCCCCATGTATAAACACTGTCTAGATCTAAGATTTTCTTTGTTGTACATAGCAACCAATCAGAGTGCCCCTTTCATTTAATATAGTGCTCTGAAAAAATTAAAGGGGAGCTCTGACTGGTTGCTATGGGCAACAAAGAAAGTTTTACACCTAAACAGTTTTCATACATGTCCCCTTTATTGAATCAGTGGAGGGGGGGAGGGGAACACTGGGGCTCTGGCAATGCTGTAACGGTGGTGATGGGAGAGGTAAGTATTGGTTAGTTTTCTAATTAAAGGAGGTTTCTCACCACAATGATTAGTTGTAAACATGTAGGCAAAGGTAAATAAAGAGTTTTTCCAATTACCGTGCTGATTTGATTTTGCTTTGTTTAGGAGATAGTAGATTTTATCTACTGCTTATGTAAACAAGCTTCCCTAAACAACCTCTCTCTGCTCTCATTGCTCCATCAGCCCCTGTCCAACCACGGTGATGTCACTCCTTGTTAAATCTTATCTCCCGCATAGGAGCTTGTTTATCTTTATCTCCAGCACAGGAGCTTGTTTATATAAGTTACTGACAAACTGTAGCCCTTTAGAGCTCTGTAGCCCTGTGCACTACAGTTTACAAACCTTTAGGACTCATGTCAGTGTAACAGGATCAGCTAGGAGCAACAGAGCTGATATGCCAATCACTGCTATATACCCGTCCACAGCCTAATCAGGAAGTGTAAGGCTATGTTCTCATAGCGTAATTGCTGGGCTTACAGTACGGCCGCAATTACACCGGGTGATTTGGGAGTTGCGCTGATACGCACATACTCCCGCGGCGTGGGGCCCCATAGACTGTCATTAATTGCCGCAAATAACTGACATGTCACTTATCTCCCTGCGCGTACAATATGATCGTATTGTACACCGGGGGAGAGGAGGCGTAATCCATAATTCTCTATGAGAACCGTGGATTACCGTAATTTCGGCGCTCTTCTCGCTCGTATTAGAGCGCAAATATGACACGAACTATGCGCCAAAATTCCCCCCTGTGAACATACCCTAAGTCTGCCTGTAGCTCTGTGAAACATGGGGACACAACCCCGTTAAGCACAGTGGGAGATGATAGGGAGGTTTTTAATAGTCCTGGAAAACCCCCTTAATCAGCTGTTGAGACTAGGTCACAGGAAAAGATGAGCAAATCTGTAAAAGCTTGATCTGGCAATGTATCACATGACCTACTATGGAACTGTATTTCTTTTATATAATGACATACATTATATACAGTATATATATATGTGATATATATTTATGTTCTGAACGGGAGAATTTCCAAAGACAGCCATATGTGTGTATATATGGCTGTTTTTGGAAATTCTCCCGTTCACAACATAAATTCCCACAAATTATTTTGATTCTAGTTACTTGTTATTATAGTTTAAAATGAGAAATATTGTGCATGTGGTTGGCAAACATTTTATGCCACAAATATTACCAGTAAGTGTCAGGGTTTCATTTTGGAAAAAAAAAACTTGGCATAGAGCTACATAAGTGAAAGGACTTGTGCATAAAGCATAATCCAGTGCACAGACGCTTTTCGGCAGGGCACTGATGTTCCATCAGGTGTTCTTCCCTAGAGGGAAATATTTATATACTTACATACTGATGTATGGCAGCCAATAAAACGTGCTGCATTTTTCTGTTGTAAATGTTATGTAATCCATATTCACTTCTCCTTCTTTCTGTTTTGGTAGCCCTGCTGCTTCTCATGCCCCGGCTCCTGCTCATCCACCACCTTCTGCTGTATCCACAGCACCCGCCCCATCCCAAGGGCCAGGATTAATGGCTCAGATGGCTACTACAGCGGCTGGTGTGGCAGTGGGGTCAGCAGTTGGACATGTCCTTGGCGGAGCACTCACTGGTGCTTTCAGTGGTGGCAGCTCTGAGCCTGCAAAGCCAGCCGTACAGGTCAGTATCTGCTTACATTTGTTATATATAAGCCAGGTATTTCATTCAGACATGTATATTATTAATTTTGTATTTTATTATAAATTTTAGAAGTTCAAGTTATGCACTTTTAGTGATGATCCTGCAACTCTGAATACCAAACCACCCCAACTTTATATCCAGACCTGAT
Source organism: Phyllomedusa bahiana (assembly GCA_025379985.1). Classification (NCBI taxonomy): domain Eukaryota; kingdom Metazoa; phylum Chordata; class Amphibia; order Anura; family Hylidae; genus Phyllomedusa; species Phyllomedusa bahiana. Next base: position 8,461 of record JAODAL010032544.1, on the reverse strand, counting down.
GAACAACCCCATAACATCTTCCACCTGCCAACCAAGCTATGCTAGGATTCCACAACTTATATACTGCTGTAGATCCTATAAAAGAGAATAGGTAGCCCAGTTATTCAGAACCTCAACTAAGCACTTTTAGGAATCTATAGCTTGGAAGAGTTTGGTTCTAAGCCTAGTGTTTGCAACATGGTGTGCTTTCTTCCAGTTTTGACTTTGCATACAGCTTCAGTTCCTGATGACCTAACATCTTGCAAGGGTGGAACATCTTGAACCTGAATTTTCCTTTACTCTTTGGTTGATATAAATATTGCAGGATGAGGACACTTAGGAAATATATATATATCATAGATAACCTCTCTAGTATTATCTGAGAGAGTATGAAAAGGTATCAATAAATTGTCCTGCAGAGTTGTGGTTTGGCCGGCCCAGCATCTTCTACCTCTTGCTTACCTACCAAATGCATGTTGGCACGAAGCAAGAGACAGATAGTTGTAAGATATGGCTGCAGATTGAGACCAGAACAGCTTTGTAATGAGTAACCATCAGGACTCACCAAATCCATGTGCAGAGTTGATCTTTAATTTTTAGTTTGGATGCATCTAAGTAATAAAATAATTGGTTGTAACCGGACCACTGAGTGTCTCTGCCCTGGCGGTTGAGCAATGTGTCTCCCCAGTGTTGTAGGCTAGAAAATACCTGGAACATACTGTACGACTCAGTAGTTAAATATTAGCTATAAGCAGGAGCTTTAAGAAATTGCTACATGAAGAAAAATGAAGTGGATTCCCTTGGATTGACCTTGGCTATATACTAATTTGAAGCAGATCAGGGAGCAGGTCGGACCTCGCTAAATGTGACATATATTGAATAAGCTAATAATACTAACCACTGAAATGTTCACTGATGTCCTGCTCAGTGCAGTGCTCTTAACTAACTGGCCTAGAAGGGTCATGTGACAGGCTAGGTGTTGTGGAGCCTGCCTTGGTCATTCTTAGGGGTTATTCCCTCTTCCATAGCCCTTAACTTAAATACCATTGTTTGACTCAGTGGAGATGAGCAACAAATCTTCTAATTTACACACATACTTTAGTGTAGAACTATGCCAGAGAGGGGAGTCTAAGGAGCCCACTGGGTTTCACCCTAAAGGGGTTGTCTCACTGCAAGGATTGCTTTTTATGTTAAAGATCTTGCAAAAACAAGTCACTTTGCAATATGTGTCCATTAACTGTGTCCTACCTATTCTGAGATATCCCCTCTTGCATAGGCTGCTTCAGCTCCTCAGGTCGCTATAGCTATAGACCTGTTTGATCTCTCTTGATAGGCTGCCAGCACTGGTTGCTATAGCTACAGACCTGGCTTATACTGCAGCCTAGTGGAAGCCAGTAAACACACCCCTGAATTCAAAGTGAAACCAAGAAAACAGGACTGAGGTAAGATGAATCAATGTAGCGAGACAACCCCTTTAAACCCCTTTACAGCATAGTTGCCAACTTTTGAAATTGAAAAAGCAGGAGATTGTAGTGGGTGGCGCGCGCAAAAATTTGCATGGCCACGCCCATCTTGTCGGTGTGCCACACCCCTTCAAAAAGCCACACCCACTCCACCTAACTGCATAACGGCTTTGGAAGAAAGCCAGGTAGATGCCCTTATAGCCAGGTAGTAGCCCCCCCATAACCATGTAGTGCCCCTTACAGGCAGGTAGATGACCCCTTGGAGCCAAGTAGATGCCCCCTCTGTAGCCAAGTAGATGCCACCTCTGTAGCCAAGTAGATACCCCCTCTGTAGCCAAGTAGATGCTCCCTCTGTAGCCAGGTAGATGCCCCCCTTTGTTAGCCAGGTAGTGCCCCCTTTGTTAGCCAGGTAGATGCACCCTTGTTGCCAGGTAGATGCCCCCTTTGTTAGCCAGGTAGAAGCCCCCATTGTTAGCCAGGAAGATGCCCCCCTTTGTTAGCCAGGTAGATGGCCCTCTTTGTTAGCCAGGTAGTTGCCCCCATTGTTAGACAGGTAGTGCCCCCTTTGTTGCCACGTAGATGCCCCCATTGTTAGCCAGGTAGTTGCCCCTCTGTTGCCAGGTAGTACTCCTTTGTTAGCCAGGTAGTGCCCCCTTTGTAGTCAGGTAGATGCCCCCTCTGTTGCCAGGTAGATGCCCCCTCTGTTGCCAAGTAGAGGCCCCCTCTGTAGCCAGGTTGAGCCAAATTTGTAGCCAGGTAGTTGAGCACATTTGTTAGCGAGGTAGATGCCCCCTTTGTTTGCCAGGTAGTGCCCCCTTTGTTAGCCAGGTAGATGCCCCCTTTGTTGCCAGGTAGATGCCCCCTTTGTTAGCAGGTAGATGCCCCCATTGTTAGACAGGTAGAGGACCCCTTTGTTAGCCAGGTAGTGCCCCCATTGTTAGCCAGGTAGTGCCCCCATTGTTAGCCAGGTAGTTGCCCCATTGTTAGCCAGGTAGTGCCCCCTCTGTTGCCACGTAGATGCCCCCTCTTGTTGCCAGGTAGTGCCCCCATTGTTAGCCAGGTAGTGCCCCCATTGTTAGCCAGGTAAATGCCCCCTTTTTTGTCAGGTAGATGCCCCCTCTGTTGCCAGGTAGTGCCCCCCTGTTGCCAGGTAGTGCCCCCTTTGTTGTCAGGTAGTTGCTCCCATTGCAGCCAGGTAGTGTCCCCTTATTGTAGCCAGGTAGATGCCCCCTCTGTGGCCAGGTAGATGCCCCCATTGTAGTCAGGTAGAGCCCCCTTATAGCTAATAAAAATAAAATAATAAAAGTCACTCACCTTACCAGGCTCCTGCAGACCCGGACACCTCCGATCTCCTCAGCGACACAGGGGGGTGAGTGCAGCCGCGCGTCACTTCCCCTGCGCCGCTGACCTGTATGTACGGCGCACAACGGCGCTGTACATACAGGGGGAGGAGGGAGCAATCCATCCGGCCTCCTCCCTGCACAGCGAGACTTCGGGAAACGGAAACGGACTGGCGGCGCCAGAGTAGCGCACCAGCGCTACTCTGGCCCCGCGGTCATTTAAAGAGCCCCCGCTGCCTGCTGGCGGCGGGAGTTTCGCCAACTCTGCCATGATGGCGGGGGGGACCCCAAATAGCGGGACCCCCCCGCCAAAAACGGGAGAGTTGGCAAGTATGCTTTACAGGGATCTGGACTTTGCTGCAGAGGACTCCCAGGTTGCTCCCCATGATGCGGTCACCTATGATGACAGTTGATGTTCAGGAAAGGAAGCAGATGAGATGTAGTTGGACAGTCCATAGGTCGAGGCAGGTGGAGATCTTGTGAGATCAGGGACAAAGCAGGAGATGAGGGCAAGTAGCAGACCGGTTAAGAGGCCAGAGGTCAAGCCAAAAGTCACATACCCAAACCTTTACACTGGAAATGCTACAGAACATCAAGATCCCAACAAAAATCAGCCAAGGAAGTGAGTGGAGTGGACCAGCATGTGGGCTGTGAGCAGCCACCACAGACAGGGAGGACTGGAGTAGTTCTAGCTGGAAGGCTACCAGCCACATGTAGTGCTGCAGCAGTAAGCCACAGCATCAGCGGCTGCAGACAGGCGCCGTACAGTGCCTCATGACAACTATTGCACCCACTAGGTTGGTTTTATTAGCATATTTAATAGCTGTCTTGATTTGATAACCAATTCACAGAAAAAAATAAAATATGTATTTTTGTGGGGGTTGTCAAAACAAAGTTTGGAGATAAAGGAATACAATAGGTATTATTTCGTTAATGGGGGTCTATCGTCATTTCAGTTGGTGGCTTCAGCCTGATCCATGGATGCTTTTTTACCAAAAAGCCAGAAAGGATAGTGGTTGTGTAAAGTCATTTACTTTGTTCCTAGCATAAAAAATCCTTTTTTAAGTCCATGTGGTCCCTCATTGCTGCTGCTAATCTGTGCTGCTGGGTCAGGCTCTGGAGAAAATAAGTCTCCCTCTGCCTCTTGTAGTGAACACTATAGCTTGTTCTTACTTCCCCTACAGAAGTCCCCGCAGCTATATTGCCATGCAATTGCAGAGGTTCTGATGTTTCCCTGACAAACAGGAAAAAAAACTTTCTCTTGACTACTCTGCCGCAAACAGAGCATCATTATGCAGAGACCTGGAAGTGGGTGAAGTAGCTGCGCATGTGTCCACCAGCACTCAGTTTATTTGGTGGACGTACACATTGTTACTCACTTTGAACAGTAGGTGGAACTGTGTTTGTAAGTAAATGCAAGAACAGTTTACTGTACCATTTTTACAGAATGTTAATGGAAAACATTGTTTTTTTTATGATCTATACAATGTATATGTTATTTAGTGGCTGGACAGTCCCTGTAGGTCTAATATGACCAGCAGACCATCATGTGACAGCTGCTGTTGGGAAAACAAAAATCAGTTTCATTTCAACCCTTCTTAATTATTGTTTCTGCCAGGATAAGATTCAGCCATTGTATCTACTTCATGTACCGTAATGTGCAAAAAAGAGGTGAGAAGAGTAAACCACTGTCATATTTCCCAGCAAACTGGACTTTTCTTATTTCTCAGATCTGCAGAGAGGTGCTTCATATGACTCCTTCTAGCTCTACTAAATGGCTAGCAAGGCTTAGAAAAGGAGAAGGTTTTTAGCTAGATCAATTACCCAATGGATATTTTAATATGCAGTAGATGTAAAGGGGTTTGTCCCAATGACATCTGTTTAAAATGATCAGTCATATGCATTATGTTAAAGGGCTTTTATTATCTCATACTTTGATGGCATATCAATAGAATATGCCATATGCCATTAATTTGAAATAGTTGCTGGTTACACATTTGCCACCCATGCCTCGCGAATGGGCCCTCAAAACTCCCAGAGTAGAATTGAGAAGTAGCCACACTTGCGTGGTTATTTTACATTTATTTCAGCAGTACAGCCTAATGCAACCACTTGCTTGGAACTCCTATTGAAAAGAACTGAACGTAATTGCTCAAGATTGGCCACCTTCCATTCTAGACCTGGATTTTCGGGCATCCGTCCTAGAGATAGGTGCTGGTCCCAACTCTGGCACCCGTACCTAACATTAAAGTATTTTAAAGCATATCCTATCGATATGCCATCGATGTATCCGATAATAAAAGCCTTTTAAGTTACTATGTTTTATAGCAAAATGTTGAATCCCAGCACCATAAATGTAGCAAAAATTCCAATTGTTTAAAAAATCTTCAGATTTTATTCCAAAAAGTTAAAATATATTCTCTGCACAAAGTCCAGCAGACGCATTTCAGGGCTACCACCCTTATTTGTTGCCTTCAACAAATAAGGTCAGTAGCCCCAAAACGCGTCTGCTGCACTTTGTGCAGAGAATATATTTGAACTTTTTTGGAATAAAATGTGAAGATTTTTTTCAACAGTTGGAATTTTTGCTACATTTATTGTGCTGGGATTCAACACTTTTCTATGGATTGTATTTGAGATGCCACAGGTCCTCTGGAGGAGTCTACGTGCAGCTTCATAAGCCGGCAGGTGAGCAGTACAATTTCATTTAGACACCCATAAGTTCTGACTTCTTGTCTGTTATTTTTAGTTTTGTTTCTGATATTATGTTTTTTTGTTGTAGGAACCTCCAAAGCCCCCTGCTCTTTCCCAGCAGCCTCAATCACAATATGGTCCCTGTCACTATGAAATGAAACAGTTCTTGGAGTGTGCTACCACACAGAGCGACCTTACTCTATGTGAAGGATTTAGCGAAGCTTTAAAGCAATGCAAATACAACTATGGTGAGTGCAAGAAAGGTCCGTAAAAAGGATGATACTTTTTGGCACTGGACCACCCCTCTTTAATAGAATTCTCACAAGGTGAACTGCTTGTGATACTCCGCAGAGATATCTCTGTTATAAGGGTCAGTACTTAAGGTTTTGGGGAGATGTCTTATTGACCAATAAAATTGGAGAGACTGCTCTCTTTTTTTGCCACCTTTACACATTACATTATTGATGGGTCATCAAACTTCTAATGGTGGATGATCAGTTTTATATGAGTTAGGTTATGCAGCACTTTGCAGCAACAGGGTGACTAGGATAAAGAGGAGAAGTGAAGAGGAATTTGAGATCATTCAAATTTGAACCATGGCTTTGATGAGTCTATTTTACCCTGAAGTGGCATCAGCTTTAATGTGGACAAGTTCCATGCGAGACTGGAGGCCCAATGGTGCAGGTCAGAACAGTTTAAAGGGGTTTTCTGAGGATGCTGAGTAACTGGCTCTCACATGAAGTTTTGCACTCAATCTGTCTCCTCAGGCTGTGGGTGGTTCTACAGCAGTGATTTGCATATATTAACTGACAGAGCAGGAGATTCTGATCTCTAACAAGATTACAGATAAAGCCATGAGTTTCAGTCCTCACAGCACTTGTATCTTTTGTTTACTACAGCTAATCTTGCTAAATTTAATTAGTTTACTGAGTGCTCAGTCCTGTCAGTGGCTTAAGTAAAATCTATTGACCAATCTATTTAGAAAATGTCTTCATTTAACAGTCCCTTTATGTTGAAAACCAATCTTCATAGTGAGAAAAACCCTTTATGTCTTTCTAATACAGCACAGCTTACAGCAGAGGTGTAATAGGTAGCTCCTGTTCCCACTACAAAATCTCTAAGGGTATGTTCACACGGCTTAATTGCGGGGCGTACAGTACGCCCCTCAATTACGTCGGGTGTCCGGAAGTCGCGCTGATCGGCGCGCCGCAAATAAATGACATGTCAATACGATCGTATTGTACGCCTGGGGAGAGGAGCCGTAATCCATAGTTCACTATGAGAACTGTGGATTACCTTAATGATTGGGGTGCATTTCACTCGTATTAGAGCGCAGTACGCTCACAATACATGGTGAAATGCGCCCCAAAATAAGCCGCGTGAACTTACCCTAACAGAGCCTGCAGCCTGTTTTATGTACTAGTGTCTATTTATAGGGCTGTGAGACATTAGGGTCACCCAGTTACCAAGGCCAGGGTGCATCTGTTTTGTCTACATATCCTGTATGTGCTGTCCTTTTGGTTTAGAATTTTAACTATGGTTTTCTGTCTTCTGCAGGTATCTCCTCTCTTGTGTGACATCTGTTGTTTGCCTAGTTGGAGAAGCACATGTAGAGAAGCCACTTTTTCAGTGACAATGCATTTCGGTTATCTTCTTTTAATAGAATATAATAAATTGTGAATAAATCTCAATATATTTATATTTAACCCTGCAATATTGTGTTTTTCTTTTAACATTCAATGTTTAACAATATAATATACAGTAATTTAGTATTGTAGCTCTGATTTATACATTTTCCAGAACAACATCACAATAGACAAATTTAAGTATTTATAAGCAGGTCTAAAATTTGTTGAGGAATATATTGGAAGTCCATTTATGGTACTTAAGCACTTCCTGATATTTGATGCTGTGTAGGGAGCAACAAATGGGCTCAGGAGCTGAGCCTAATGCATATGTTGTAGGCACAGACTGTTAATTACAGCTGATACTACAGATAACTCTGACCCTGGATATTTAAATTGGTCAGTTCGACCACAACATCTAAGCCATTAGACAGGAGGGAGTGCCCCCTTTCATCAGCTGATTGCGGTGGCAATCAGCCAAGGGACTGACCTATTATGCCAAGTGCATTGGCAAGTGCATTGTAGTAGAAATGCAGTAAATGTGCACTACAGTGCGATTTATTAATATTGCAGTGTAATGTACAAGCAATTGCAAATGGTTTTACAATGTTTTGGAGGGGTTTTGTAATTCACCTGCTCAGCCTTTGTGAAGACTATATACCTGTCAACCAGTGCCTTTCCTGCTGTTGCCGATTACTGTAATGCCATGTTCACACAGCTTATTTCGCCGCGGATTGGAGCCGTACTGCGCGCCGGATTTGCGCTTCAGTGCGGCTCCAATCCGTCCCTGTCATTACGGTAATCCACAGTTCTCATAGAGAACTGTGGATTCCGTCGCTCCTCCCCGCTCGGCGAGGGGAGAAAGTGACATGCACATTATTTACGGCGCGTACGCGCCGTAAATAATGCATTGTCTATGGGGCCGGCGAGCAGCTCCCCCGCCGCAGCCCCCGCCCCGCCCTTATTCAAGCCGTATTGCGGGCGGCATCCGTCGCGCAAATACGGCTTGAATAAGCCGTGTGAACACGGCCTTACCGTTCAGAAAGACTGTACTGTCCTTTGCCCGTTGCCTTAACTGATCACAGACGTCTTATGACAGTGGCAATATAAGACATTTGGCACCGGCACCATCATGGCTGGCAAATGGCAACATACGTCATTTTTGATTTGGCAAGGGAACAGATTTATTTTTTACAGATGTCAACCAAAGGGAAAAAGAAATTGTAAAATACATTTAACTTATGTTCCATTTTGCAATATTAATATTTGTCATGACGTTACTTCATGTACTCAAAAGTAGAACTTTAGCGCCATCTTGTAACAAGGTGAAGATACTGCATGCATTTTCAGATTCAAAGCC
>JAODAL010032543.1:0-46810 GCA_025379985.1 Phyllomedusa bahiana | reverse complement strand
CCCCCCCGCTCCATGTTGGGAAAACTTTCAGAGAAGATTGACCAGCTGGAGAAGAACCTGGAGCTGAAGTTTGGTAGGAGATGGTGCTGAGGCTGGTGGGACACCTTGTCTGGCCGACAGCTATTCCTCCTGACCCCCTAAACACACGTGTGGTTGGCTCAGCTGGGCACGAGTGCGTACTCAAGAGAGGGACTTGTCTAGCGGCGGCTTGTCTCCAGTGAGAGCATAGGATTTGTCCTGTTGAACTAGAGGCCGGCGCCTGGTAGGCTTAAAGGGGTTGTCTCACTTCATTGATTCCTCTCACTTCAGTCCTGTTTTCTTGGTTTCACTTTGAATTCAGGGGTGTGGTTTCTGGCTTCCACTAGGCTGCAGTAGAAGCCAGGTCTGTAGCTATTGCAACCAGTCGGCACTATCAGAGGAATCAAACAGGCTAGCTATAGCAACCAGTGCTGGCAGCCTATCAGGAGAGATCAAACAGGTCTGTAGCTATAGCAACCAGTGCTGGCAGCCTATCAGGAGAGATCAAACAGGTCTGCAGCTATAGCGACCAGTGCTGGCAGCCTATCAGGAGAGATCAAACAGGTCTGTAGCTATAGCGACCTGAGGAGCTGATGCAGCCCATACAAGAGGGGATATCTAGGAATAGGTAGGACACTGTTAATGGACACATATTGCAAAGTGACTTGTTTTTGCAAGATCTTAAACGTAAAAAGCAGCGATCCTTGTAGTGAGACGACCCCTTTAAGGCCTAAGTCCTTGGGCCTACCAGGGTGAATAGTGGAGCAGAGCGTCAGCAGCACTCTCCTCCGCTGGCAACGCGCAGCCCAGGAAATTGAGGACATTAGCCCTCAACTCCCGGCCCTGGCCTGAATGCTCGGGACACAGGGCCCAGGCGTTCGAGGCAGGATGCGGTGGCCGGGCCTCAGGTAGTGACAGCATTACAGGAGCTCGTGGCCCACCGGGAAATCCACCAACTCCCCAGTGGGCAAGTCCGAGCCTGCCCATCAGAGCTGGGACAAGGTATTCTGGTGCCCTAGGCAAATAAGGCATGTGGCGCCCCCACCCCTTCCTTCCTAATGTAAAATTCAACTCCCTTCATACCTCTTTGCGCCCTTTTCCTGCCTGGGACGAAGCGGAGCCCTAGGCACTCGCCTAGCCGTCGTCCCGGCCCTGCTGCCCATACACCATAAATATTGGCAGTTTTAACCAACATTGGGTCTCTTAGTCTACTTTTATACCATTGGTCTGCTAATGCTGTAAACTAGGCTGTTGGGGCATAATGGGAGTTGTAGTTTTACAGCAGCTGAAGAGAGTCTTAAAGGAGTTGTCGATCCCCCAAAAAATGACATGACATTGGAGCCAGGGTGGGCAAAAAAAGGGAAAAAAAAAATATGCTACTTACCTACCTGTATTTTGTCGCTGCTGCCACTTCAGCGCTCTCCAGCAATCCGCTCCTCCTCACTTCTGGGTTCTTGTCCTGATATCACGAACACTGTAAGTGAATGGAGCGCGAGCCTCTCCTCTGTGTCGGGACGAGACCCCGAAAGTCAAGAGCAGCGGATCATTGGGATCTCCAGAGCGGCAGCAGCGGGGGGCAGCTGGGTGAGAATCAGTTTGTTATTGTGAGTGTTTGTGCTCACCAAAAAGTCTGTCCATGAAAGCAGTTCCTCGACTGTCAAAACCAGGGGTCTGCAACGTCAGCTGTTAGGAAACTACATCTCCCATCATGCCCAGATTATATAAATGCATGATGGGAATAGTTGCAGTTTCCCAACAGCTGGAGAGCCGACTTTGCAGACCCCTGGTTCAAACGGTGCAAAGGGAGGAAGTCCGTCGGACTACGGACATAAGACTAAGACAAATTTTAAGTAGTTTTATCTTTCAGCACCAATAGAAAAATAGTTAAAGGGGTTGTCTCACTACAAGGATTCATCTTACCTCAGTCCTGTTTTCTTGGTTTCATTTTGAATTCAGGGGGTTTTTTTTCTGATTCTATAGGGTGCGTAGAACAGGTCTGAGCTAAGCGACCAGTGCTGGGACCTTTAAAGGGGAAAATTGAACATGTCGTAGCTAGGCGCCACACTGGGTTTCTTATAGGAGAGGTTTGGGCAGGGCTTAGCTATAGCAAACCCGGCTGGCAGCCTTCAGGAGAGATTTTAAAAACCAAATGGGGGTTGCACCTTAAAAAAAAACGCACTAAGGAAGGGGCTGATGCAGCCCATACAAGAAGGGGTATTAGAATAGGAAGGATATGGTTAATAGACACATATTGCAGAGTGACTTGTTTTTTGAAAGACCTTTAACATAAAAAGCAGCGATCCTTGTAGTGAGACAACCCCTTTAAGATAAAAACATAACTTTACTTCAGAACATTAAAAAGTTGCTAATGGTTCTCCATACTTTGACGCGTTTCGAGGTAAACGCTCTTACTGATTTTCTTTTTTGCCCACTCTGCCCCCCAATGTCAAGTCATTTTTGTAATTTTTTTTTTTCTTTTTAGTGGACAAGCCCCTTAACTTTGCATTCAGCCCCTCAGTAGGTCTGCTGTATTATTGACTAGTATCCTCTGTTATCAGCCACTACAGTGTTGTCCCTTTTATCTTCCGAACTGAACCCTATTATTCCTTTACAGACGCCCTGGACGAGAACCAAAGCAAGCTGAGCGAGGACTTGATGGAGTTCCGTAGAGACGCCTCGATGCTGAACGTGAGCCGAGCATAGATTAGAACAGGCACCCTCAAACTGCGGCCCTCCAGCTGTCGGGAAACTACAACTCCCATCATGCATTTATATAATCTACACCAGCGGGCATGATGGGAGTTGTAGTTTCCCAACGGCTGGAGGGCCGCAGTGTGACGATGCCTGGATTAGAAAGTAAGTACCCCCCTTGAAGTTTTGCATGTCCCTTCTCACCATGTCTCCTCTGTGTTGCAGGATGAACTCTCCCACATCAATGCTCGGCTGAACATGGGAATACTTGGCTGTAAGTAACCGATGTAGATACCAAATGTTCTTAATAACCCCTTGTTTCTTCCCCTGCGTCACCACTGACTGCCTATCTTCTCCCCCTCTGCAGCCTATGACCCCCAGCAGATATTCAAGTGTAAGGGTACTTTCGTGGAGCACCAAGGCCCCGTGTGGTGTTTGTGCGTCTACTCCATAGGAGATCTGCTGTTTAGTGGCTCTTCGGACAAAACTATAAAGGTAATAAGTGTCTCTGTGAAATGGAAAGTAGCCTCAAAGGGGCTATTCTGTCCTTGTGGGGGGTCCAAATTAGCTTAAAAATAACAAAGGGTGCACCAAAATAAAGAATCACAAGATGCCCTGTTGCTGTGAAAGTGTTCTGCTTTATTCACAAAATGGTAGCTTTTTTATACCCTTGCAAATTAGTAGATAAGAAGCATCGCATGTACCAGGATGTGAGGGTCTATTGGCACATCCTTAAACTACAGACCCCCCCTCACAGTTCAGGAATGTTTGGACACAGGGGGTAACTTCTAGAATAGGCGCCATCTTGGTTACACGACGATCTCTACAAACTACTACAGGCGGCCATTTTGTTAACACATTAGTGACGAGATGTACACACAGCTTTTTCATGCTGTATTACATAGGTATGTGAGGTATATACTAACTAATACATTAAAATAGAGACACAAAGGATCACACATATATAACCTTTGTTCCCATCCACAACATCTGTACTAAGCGGGTGTCATCCTGGTGTCTGCATCACAACGCTTACATTAGCTTCTGCTTCTAGGTGTGGGACACCTGTACAACCTACAAGTGCCAAAAGACACTGGAGGGGCATGACGGCATCGTGCTGGCCCTGTGCATTCAAGGGTAAGCCCTCAAACAACATTGTAAGCGTGGAGTGAGAGGCTGTGGCTTACCAGCTGATGCAAAACTACAGCTCCCAGCAATCCAAGCATACAGGGAGTTTTGCAGCAGCTGGAAAGCAGATTAGGCGATGCATTTGTATTGACCTTACCTTATCTCCTATCCCCTTACAGAAGCAAGCTGTACAGCGGCTCAGCAGACTGCACTATAATCGTGAGTATGGCTGCCGACTCGTTCCTCTGATGCAGGTACATGGCCGAGCAATGGCGGTCATCATCCTAATATAATGAGTGTCTCTGCTTACAGGTGTGGGACATCCCAACGCTCATGAAAGTGAACACTATCCGAGCGCATGACAACCCGGTGTGCACCTTAGTTTCGTCACACAACATGCTCTTCAGTGGGTCCCTCAAAGCCATCAAGGTCCGTGCCCAGCAATGTGCCAGGAGGAATCTGACCTATTTACAGTGAAGTATTTGATCCCTTGCTGGTTGTGCAAGTTTGCCGACTGAAAAAAGAAAAACAGCTAAAAATTTTTAAAGGTTGGTTAATTTTAAAATTGAGAATAGAATATCAAAAAAAAATCCAAAAACACATTTAAAAATTTTGGCAATTTTTTCCTTTCTACTATTGCTCAACAGTTGTTTTTTTTCCTCCCAGGTCTTACTTAGGTTTTTTGTAGCCCTTCCCCCTTGGGGCGCTCTATATCTTGCCCCTGACACCTTAAAAAAGCTTTTGTCTTCCCCAGTTGTAAGGTTAGATGGGCTGAAAAGGGGTCTGTGGACAGGAGTCTTTTATAAAGGTGACTATTTAAGACAGCTGTCTGTAATGCAGGTAACGAGTTGATTAGGAGCGTCTAATACAGGGGTGTCAAACTGCGGCTTTCCAGCTGTTGGGAACTCCCATTTGTATAATCCATAACAATATAATCTATAATCATGCATTTGTATAATGCATAAAAAGGGGGCATGAGGGATTTGGGATTTCCCAAATAGCTGGAGGGCCGCGTTTGCACCCGATTGACGCCCCTAATCAACCGTTACCTGCATTACAGCAGTGTCCCAAAAAAAAGACTCCTGTCTAAGACCAATCAACTCTCACCTCTACAACAGGGGAAAAAACCCAAAGAGCTTTCAAAGGGATTCGGGGACAAGATCAAAGTTTGCACAAAGCGGGAAAGGGGCAACAAAACCATGAGTAAGACGCGGGGTGAAAAGGGAGACAACTGTTAGCAATAGTAAGAAAAATGGAAAAATATCAAATAAATTTATAAAATTGATTTTCGGGTTTTTTTTTGGGATATTTAGGTTTAAATGTTAAAATTAACCCCCCCCTTTAAAATGAGACTGTTCTGCGTGTTCTAAACAAAATGGAGACAACCCCCCCTGTATGGGAACTCCCAAAGAAGGGAAGCCGAACACCCGCCTCCATGTACTGGAACTTTAATAGAAGGGGTGCGGGGAACACGGGCGCCCACGTACTGGGAACCCCCCAAAAAAAAAGGGGAGAAACAGCCCCCTGTTTGGGGAAATCCCATAGAAACAGAATGGAGAAAAGCGTTCCCCTAAATTGGAATCCAAAACAAAATAGAAAACAGGTCCCTTTTGGGGAATCCATAGAACAAATAAAAAAGGTCCCCCAATGGGAACTCCAAGAACCCAAAAGGAGGAAAAACAGCGTTCCTGTTGGGGAAAACCCCCCAGAAAGAAGGGGAGAAAAAAGGCTCCCCTGCTGGGAACTCCCCTAAACAAATGGAAACAGCGCCCTTACTTGGAACTCCCCTAGAAAAAATGAAACCACAGCCTCCCGTAATGGGAACCCCCATAGAACAAATGGAAAACAGGTCCCCTGTAGGGAACTCCATAGAACAGAATGGGAAACCCCCGCTCCCCCTTTCTGGGGGAAACCCCATAGAAAAAATGGAGAACAAGCGCTCCCTTAATGGAACTCCCCTAAACAAATGGGGGAACACAGCGCTCCCTGTATGGGGAAATCCCAAAACAGAATGGGAGAAACACACGTCCCCCTGTACTGGGAAAATCCCCAAAAAAGAAGGGGAAAAAAGCGCCCCCGTACGGGGAAATCCCTAGAGCAAAAGGAGGAAAACCCCCCCCCTCCCCTGTACTGGGAAAACCCCTAGAGCAAAAGGGAGAACACACCGCTCCCCTGTCTGGGGAAAAAAACCCTAGAACAAATGGAAGTGGCACAAGGTAACCCGCTCTCCATCCCGACCAGAGTTTCAGGGTTGGTCTCCAAATGGGCAGGTTCAGAGTGGGTTTCCCCACCCATCAGACTTTGGTGACATTTTCCCTATCAATTTTTACATGTTATGGTGAAGAAACCCCCGTAATATCATGGGGGAGGGTGTTTGGGGACCCCTAGGGCCCCTAAAATCCGAAAAAGAAGAAAACCGGGCTGTTCGAACCTCTGTCAGTCTTTCCCTGCAGAGCAGCACCCAGTGTGCCGGGAGCTGCAGCACAACTATGGTCAAGTGAATGGGGCCGTGCTGCAGGTCCGGCGCAGGCGGGTCGCGAGGGTGCCGATGGGCAATTAAGGCGCCACAGGGTTGAGGCAGCAATGCTTCCCCTCCATGAAGCATGAATCAAATTCTTGCAAAAATTGGCAAAATATTGCCCCTCAACCTTAATTGCCCGATTTGAGGAACACTAAAAATCCTGTAATGTAATGGGGATACCCTGTAACTCCTTAATGAGTATTTTGGTCCCAAATGAAAGCATTTTGGTGATTTTGCGCACACAGGGGTTTCACAGGCAGTTTGAACACTTTTTATTATTTTTTATCTTATTTTTTTTATTTTGGGCCACCCAAAAATGGGTTTGTCCTTTTGTTGGGGCCACCGCGTTTTTAAAAGGATCCCGCACATTGAACCCGCTACTGATTGCCGAGCATATTTTTGGGTCGGAAGCTGAGCGAATTGATTTATAGTTTTCTGGGGAATATTACCAAATACATTGCCGTTCTGATTTTGCTTTCTTTTAGAGTTAGAGCAGTTCTTATCTCCTTCTTGTGTACACAAGCTTCCCTAGGTTACTGACCATCTCTCTTTGCTAGAACAGACTGTAGCAGGGAGGATGGTGACCCCCCTCCCTGCTGTGTCTTATTAGCAGCACATAAGCTTGTTTATGTTGCGTACTGGCAAGCTTTAACCCTTTAGGGCTCTGTAGCCTTCTGCACTGCTATTTACAAACCTCCAGCACTAATGTCCCTGTAACAGGCTCAGCTAGGAATAGCAGAGATAAAATGTGAGTCACTGCTGTAGAACCGCCCCCAGCCTGAACAGGAAGTGGGAGCCTGAAGCTATAGAACTGCCCACAGCTTGGACAGGAAGTGGGAACCTGAGGCTGCAGAACTGGTCACAGCCTGAACAGGAAGTGGGAACCTGAGGCTGTAGAACCGCCCACAGGCTGAACAGGAACATTGGAGCCTTAAGCTGTAGAACTGGACACAGCCTGAACAGGAAGTGGGAACATGAAGTTGCAGAACTGCCCACAGCCTGAACAGGAACGAGTGGTCTAGCCTGAAGCTGGAGAATGCGTCACAGCCTGAACAGGAAGTGGGAGCCTGAAGCTGTAGAACCGTCCATAGCTTGTACAGGAGGTGAGAGCCTGAAGCTGTAGAACTGCCCACAACCTAAACAGGAAGTGGGAACCTGTAGGTGTAGAACTGCCCACAACCTAAACAGGAAGTGGGAACCTGTAGGTGTAGAACTGCCCACAGCCTGAACAGGAAGTGGGAGTCTGAAGCTGTAGAGCTGCCCACAGTCTGAATGGGATGTGGGAGTCTGAAGCTGTAGAACCGCCCACAGACTGAACAGGATGTGGGAGTCTGAAGCTGTAGAACCGCCCACAGACTGAACAGGAAGTGGGCGTCTGAAGGTGGGAACACCCCTTAAAGACATTTGTGCTTTCATTCCTAGATCTGGGACATCAGGACCTTGGAGTGTGTCCACGTCCTGCAGACGTCTGGTGGAAGCGTTTACTCCATTGCTGTCACCAACCACCACATAGTGTGCGGCACGTATGAGAATCTCATCCACGTGAGTAGGAATAACCTGCATCTCTCCTTCTTTCCTTAGTAGTTCCCATTCCAGTTTCTTCTATCACTTTTCATTGTTCTCCAGGTCTGGGACATTGAATCCAAGGAGCAAGTTCGTACGTTAACCGGACACGTGGGCACGGTGTACGCTCTGGCCGTCATCTCCACCCCTGACCAAACCAAGGTCTTCAGTGCCTCTTATGACAGGTCCTTACGGGTATGTGACTGCTCTTATCCCCATTATCACTACATTCATTTGTGCTCACAATTATCTCGTTGCCTTATCTAAGCCATAAGGCAGAATGGACAGATTTGCTGCAGATTTTACCTGTAGATCTGTACAGTTAAAATTTGCATCACATTAGAGCAGCATCCACATCACGCTGCAGGTTTTCTGCTACGGATATAGAGCGTGCGACTTTTGCTGTGGGTTTGAATAATGTGCAAAAAGCATAATGAGTAAAACATACCACTCCAATATCCCAAGACACAGACCCTGTAGTTAAAGGGAATGTGTCATCAAAAAATGACTTATTGTTTAAATCACATTTTTATGTTAAACACATTTTTTAGGAATTTTTGGTTATGGGTTTTTTTTATTTTCCAGATCACTTTCAATATTTTTTTAATAATTCTTAATTCCTGTAGTTTTCACTTTGGCCACTAGGCCTAATAATCGTCTGACACTTCCTGCTCTGTTTAGAGAGCTTTTCAGCAGTCTGCTCATTATCAGCACAAAGAGGGTCAAACTGAATGGAGACACCATTGTATACAGATACCACAGAATCCACCAGTCACAAGAGGAGATGGTCACAGCTCCCCCTCTCCCCTCCCTTCACAGTGAAAACTCTCCTATAGACGTCTATGGGACAGAATCTGTCTTAAGAATCCTATGGGCATGAAGCTGCTGTAAAGTAGCTCTCTGACTGCTGTTAAAGCAGTGCAAGCAAGAATGTCTTCCCCACAATCATATATAGACGGCCGAATAGAGAAATCTACAATCAGGAAATTAAAACGACTGAGAGGAAAAGCCTATGGATCAGGGGCTTGATTTAATAAGTAAAAAAAAATAAATTGGCGACAGATTCCCTTTAACCAAACAATGCTTCTCCCAATGAAAGCGGGTAAATCCAGCGGGTAAGATATCCACAAATCTTTATCATAAATCATAGGCTCACATGAAAGTGAAATAAAACGTGTACAAACGCTAACGCGTTTCTGACCCTTGTAGTTCAACAAGGACCCATTTGGGTCAGAAACGCATAAGCGTTTGTACACTTTTTATTTCACTTTCATGTGAGCCTATGATTTATGATAAAGATTTGTGGATATCTTACCCGCTTTCATTGGGAGAAGCATTGTTTGTTTGGAGCCTGGACTGGCAGCTCTCCGTGTGGGACGCCATTATCCTTATTTGGAACACCACGGAGGACTCGTTCTCAAAAAGGAGGGGTGAGCTTCACGTACCTTGCATTTGCTGTATTTGCCTGTAGTTTCATAGTTTCATAGTTTGTAAGGCCGAAAAAAGACGAGACGTCCTTTCCAGTTCAGCCTGTTGTGCTAAGGTTTTGATCCAGAGGAAGGCAAAAAACCCCAATGAGGTAGAAGCCAATTGTCCTCATTTTAGAGAAAAATTCCTTCCCGACTCCAATCTGGCAATCAGAAAAATCCCTGGATCAATGACCCCTCTCCTGAATCCTAGTCACTATAACGCTCCAGAAATGCATCCAAACCCTTTTTGAACTCTGTTATTGAATTCACCATGACCAGTCCTCGGGAAAGAGAATTCCATAGTCTCACTGCTCTTACAGTAAAGAATCCTTCTATGTTTATGTAGAAACTTTTCTTCCTCAAGACGTAGAGGACCCCCTTATTCTAGATTTCAGTCCTGGGTATAAATAAATCTTGGGGGGAGATCTCTATATTTACCTTTGATGTATTTTAAACATATTTATTATGTCCCCCCGAAGCCGTCTTTTTCTCTAAATAAATAACCCAATCTTGCCAATCTTTCTGGTACTGTAGTCCACCCATCCTTTTATTACTTTTGTTGCCGCCTTTTTAACCGTTCAAGCTCTTTCAATGTCTTTCCTGTGCACTGGTGCCCAAAACTGTCCCCCCCAAAATTCCATGTGTGGTCTAACCAGTGACTTGTATAATGGGAGAATAATGTTCTCATCATGTGCCTCTATGCCCCTTAGTTAACCCCTTACTGACAATGGACATATGGGTAAGATCCGATGTAGGGGGCTCACTCATTAAATACACTCCATAAGCACCAGGTGCCATCTGCTAATTACCACTGACACCCACTAAAAAGCAGAGAGTGGAACCGGCTCCGATCCCTGCTGTTTAACCCTTGATCACTGCCAAGGGTGATCACCGCCAGGCAGGAAGTAATAAAGCCGCCATCTTGGTACACCCTTCTGCATTATTTTCATAATAAAGAAAGGTGTACGAGCAATTGAGCCCTCTGGGGGGATAAAGGCTATGTCTACACGGCACAGCTTTACGATCGTATTTTCGGCGCTTTTAGGATTTTAAAAGCACCGAAAATACGATCATTCGTGCAGCTCCATAGGCGGCAATAGAAAAGACGACCCGTAGTCAGTCTCCAGGGCTCGTCTTTTCTATGATCGTCTTTCGGCGCCAGTGTATTATATAACATGTTGTATAATACGTCGCCACTTTTTAGTTTTTTGGGCATCTTCCCATACACTACAATTGTATGGGCAACGTAAAAAAAAAAAAGAGGTTACTGCGATTTTTGCGCAAAACGTGACAGAAACCGTGGTTGTGCATCTGAAAAAAAATGGCTGCTTTCGGATGTTTTTTGTCTGATGCAGTGTAGACTTAGCTTAAATGTGCAAGTAAAAAAAAAGAAAGTTTTAAAAGTATTGCAAAAAATAGTAACAGTTCAATTCTCCCCCCTTTTGCCATTTTAGAAATAAAAAAAAGTGACACATAATTGGTGTCGCCGCCTCAGTAAAACTCTGATCTATTGAAATATAACATCATTTATCTCGTACGCTGGACACCATAGAAGAAAAAGAAATTCTAAACGCCAAAACCGAGGTTTTTTTTCGGTCATTTCATGTCCCCAAAAAATTGGAATAAAAAATGATCAAAAAGTCGCGTGTATCCCAAAATGGTACCAGCAAAAAGAACGGTGCAAAAAAAAAAAAAAAAGCCCCCTCACTCAGGTCCATATGTGGAAAACCAGTAAATGGTAGCAGGAAATGGCGCTGCAGCGCAAGTAAAGAAATAGAGACTGTTTGAAATTTTTTTTTTGGAAGTACATAAACCCTACCTATTTGGTGTTGCCAGACTTGTACCGACCTGCAGAATACACATTACATGTCATTTACACCAAAAAGTAAAAAACAACCCCTCCCCCCCCCCCCCCCCACCCCCCAAACATAACGCAAGCAAGTTTTTTTTTTTTTTTTTTCACCCCACTTAGAAATTTGTTTTCCAGTTTCCCAGTATATTCTATGCTGCGGTCAATGGCAGCATTGAAAAAGGTACAACCTGTCCCGCAAAAAACAAGCCCTCATAGGTTTATGGAGATGAATAAGTAAACATGTTATGACTCTTGGAAGGCAGGGAGAAAAAAAAACAACCAAAAAATAATGACCGGCTGTCAGGAAGGGGTTAAAGACACTTACCATATGGCAAATCCTAGTTCATAATGGGAATACATCCGAAAAGGAAATGGGTGCTAATGGCGCGAAACGCGTGGGAGGCTCTAATACCCACTTATGGATCATCATTTTTGGGAACCGTTCCCTCTTTACTTTGTTTTCATATTGAAAAATTTGATGAAGTCTCTCATTGGTACGGATTACATTCCCCTCTGGATATGACATTGCATGATCTGTTGATTTTTGCTCCCTGCTGCATTCGTTCTCTTTTCGGGTGTGTTCCTCGGATTTCTATTATGAGCCTGGATTTAACATATTTAACCTTTTTTAAAGTGTTTTTTAATTCCAGGGATTTGAGATGCTTATTTGTTTGTGGTATTTTTTCCTCAGTAAAGTGAGAACTAGTGTTTCATGTTTTGCACATTACGCCTTATCCTTTTGTGCGCTCTTCAGTTTCATTATAAGTGGTTTCATTTATTCAGTGGGGCCCGTTTTTCTTGATTTTACTTTTGCTGTGGATTTGCAACAAGGAGATTTTCTGCCATGCACGCACTTATCTTTAAAGGGGTTGTCTCGCCACGCTGTTTCAGAGCAACAAGCAATTTTTACATTCACGTATCCGGTCTCTTCCTGGTCAGGCTGTGAGTGGTTCTATAGCAGTGATTAGCATATCCGCTCCATTAGCTCTTCTAATTTTAGTTCCATGAGAGCAGAGAACTTCAGAGCTCAAAGTAAACAGGTAGTTAGAGATAACACACTCTGTTCTCAAGCTGCCGGCGTCCTGTGTGCCGACCTGTGGTGACGTCACTCCCTGCTCTCGAATAAGATAAAGAGATGAGAGAAAAGGACAGTAACTAGAGAAACCTGTGTGCACTCAGAGCAGATAAAATCTCTCTTATCTCCTCAACAATGCAAAATAAAGCAGTATATTTGGAAAAAGTCTTCAGTTACCATTCCCTACATGTAGAAAGCTAATCTGTGTAGGGAGACAACCCCTTTGTAGCCTTGAGGTGTGACTAGGGTTAGCAGTCAAACCAGATACACCCATCTCTAGACAGGTCTGTTATGGAGTCTTTGTACCTCAGACAGCCCCAATGTTGGCACAGGCTCTGAGTGCACCCATAGGCACTGGTCCCTCACTGGTCAGATATTTGGGACCTGCCATAAAAGCCTATGATGGTAAAATGCTGGATCCAAGACCTGAGCTGCGGGATGGTTGTTGCAGTCAGCCGGTTCAGTTTGCCCAAATCATACCAGATCCAACCATTGACGCCTGTGGCCTCCTCTTGGGTTTGGGGAAGGCTCCTCTGCTCCTGATGTAGAGCGGCTCGGCCGGGCTTGCTCCTTGTATTATGTGCCTTGACTTTGACTCCCCTTCCTCTTCTTCCTTCAGGTCTGGAGTATGGACAACATGATTTGCACACAGACGTTGCTGAGACATCAGGGCAGTGTGACCGCATTGGCCGTATCTCGAGGACGCCTGTTTTCGGGTGCCGTAGACAGTACAGTGAAGGTAAGCTCCGTCCAGTGCTACGTGCACTGGTGTCTGACCGCCATTAGGTGGCATCATTGCATGCACAGGAAGCTTGAGTCTTACCCCGTGAACTGAGCCGTACCTGGCGGCCATGCTTGGGGTAGGAAGCCGTGATGGGTTTAGAAACTTCTTTTTAAGGCCATTGCAGAGTATTATTACTGTAGAGCTGCTCTGCTAGTTTGGTTTCCCACTTTCCTCTCTATGGGTAACAATGGGGCTCATTGCTCCTTTCTGCTGAGGAAATAAACTATTACATAAATTAAATGGGACGTCCACTGAATTCAGTCGATGTACTTTACCCTCCTTAGTAATTCCCCTTTAATACAGGGGCCGGTAAGTGAGGGTCTTCCCGCTATTGCCATACTTCAGTAGTCCCTAATGGATTGTAGTAGTTTGGGGTATTAGATTATTACTGCAGGCTCAGTGACTTAATTTATCAAAACTGTCTGAGTGTAAGGGTGTGCTCACACAGCGCATTTCAGGGCGTAACTGCGCTGCAGTGTGCCCCGAAATACGTCCTGTAATGACGGTAATCATAGTTCTCATAGAGAGCTATGATTACCTGCTGTCACTTCTTTCTGGCGTATACCAGGGATAATGAAAGTGAATAGGGCCGGCTCACCCTGCACTTTAGAAGAACGCACTGAATAGCGCGTTCTTCTAAACACACGGCATCTTGCACCGCACATAGGTACACGCCGCAAGACGCCCTGTGAACATACCCTAAGACTGTGTTGCCCATAGCTACATAGTTTACATAGTTTGTAAGGCCAAAAAAAAGACAGACGTCCATCCAATTCAGCCAATTGTGCTGTAGTGTTGATCCAGAAGAAGGAAATAATCCCCATGAGGTAGGAGCCAATTGTCCTCATTTTAGGAAAAAATGACTCCAATCTGGCATCAGAATAAATCCCTGGATCAGCGACCCTTCTCCAGAATCCCAGTCACTATAACTTGTTCTATTATTACATCTAGAAATGTATCCAGACCCTTCTCCAGAATCCCGGTCACTATAACTTGTTATATTATTACATCTAGAAATGTCTCCAGATCCTTCTCCAGAATCCTGGTCACTATAACTTGTTCTATTATTACATCTAGAAATGTATCCAGACCCTTCTCCAGAATCCTGGTCACTATAACTTGTTCTATTATTACATCTAGAAATGTCTCCAGACCCTTCTCCAGAATCCTGGTCACTATAACTTGTTATATTATTACATCTAGAAATGTATCCAGAC
The DNA here is from genome assembly GCA_025379985.1 of Phyllomedusa bahiana. Taxonomy (NCBI): domain Eukaryota; kingdom Metazoa; phylum Chordata; class Amphibia; order Anura; family Hylidae; genus Phyllomedusa; species Phyllomedusa bahiana. The sequence continues at coordinate 32,492 of JAODAL010032543.1, read as the reverse complement.
CCTTCTCCAGAATCCTGGTCACTATAACTTTTTCTATTATTACATCTAGAAATGTATCCAGACCCTTCTCCAGAATCCCGGTCACTATAACTTGTTATATTACATCTAGAAATGTATCCAGACCCTTCTCCAGAATCCTGGTCACTATAACCTGTTATGATATTATATCTAGAAATATATCCAGACCCTTCTCCAGAATCCTGGTCACTTTAACTTGTTATATTATTACATCTAGAAATGTATCCAGACCCTTCTCCAGAATCCCGGTCACTATAACTTGTTATATTATTACATCTAGAAATGTATCCGGACCGTTTTTGAACTCTGTTCGTGAATTCACCGTGACAAGTTCCTCTGGCAGAGAGCGTCACAGTCTCACTGCTCTTACAGTAAAGAATCCCTTTTTTAGCAACCAATCAGAGCGCAGCTTTTATTTTCCCATAGCAGTATATGAAATTAAAGCTGAGCTCTAATTGGTCGTTATGGGCTCTGATTGGTTTCTATGGGCAATAAAGACAGTCCTGCTATTAGACAGTTTTGGTAAATGAGGCCCCTTGTGCAGTCAGCGCCCCCCTCTCACTATTCCTCCCGTCTTCCATGGTTTGGCCGCCTTGATTGTTGCTCATTCTTCCTGTCTCCTCAGGTCTGGACCTGCTAATTGGAACCAAACCCCTCGAGCCGTGGCCTCCGCGCGGACCGCTGCCAAGTCTTCTCTGCCAGGCTTCCATATATTGCCACGGACATCTCACTTTTAGGGAACATTTTTGGGAGATGCACAAGGCGCCCGGACTCTGTTCTCCTCCTGCTGGATCGGTCTCTTTCCCAATTCAGGGCCCGGGCACCACAGTGATAACGGAACTGAAACCAGCGGTGCCCGGGAAGATGCCAGTCCCCCCGCGCGGTGCCCGTCGTTCCCTCTCAGCTGGGCAGGAGATTATAGCGATAGAGACTGTAGACTGTGGAATCATGAGTGGACATTGTGTATCGACAAAGATTAAAAAGCATTGTCTCTCTCCATTGTGGGTTGCTCCAGAGGAGCAATGTCCGGTCTACACAGTGGCCTCAGCTGCCTCTCTCATTAGCGCCACCCATAGGGGCCTGACACACTCCAGCCCATGGTGCCCAGTGTGATATTATAATGTGATAACTGCTGCTGGCTCCACACATGGGCACCCTGTAGGTTATATTCACTTCTCTGCACCCTCCCCACAGACGCGTTACTTAAGTTTGTATTTATTAGTCTGAGCCAGCGCCGCCACGTCTGCTGCACCCGCCATATTATTCTTCTGTCAGCTCATCACATTTCCTATTTTTATTTTTTTAATCCAGGGCTTAAGGATCTGCTTCTTACTGGGAAGAGCATACATCATCGAGTTAGTGGAAATCTGACATTATGAGACCATTAGGTGGCGCCACTTACACTCCTACAGTTTATCTTCAGGGTTTTTTTTGTCCACTAGGGGGCACAACAGTTTGGGCATACCTCACTTTCTGCTCTATGTGTGGTGCAGTTACGGCCTTAGATGCCGAGCTGTTTATGTGTAATATGTTACGATGCAGGTGGAGACGGACGGCACGTGACACGCTGAGGAGAGGGGCGTCAGGACAAGCCTCAGATTGCTGGAGGATAAAGGGGTGTTCCCACTATAGACTTTGATGGCGTATCACTGGGATATATCACCAAAGTCTGATAGGTGCAGGTCCGACCTCGTGAATGGGCCCCCGAAAGTTACAGAGCAGAATGGAGATTCGGAGATTAGTGCACAACTCTCCATTCTGTCCTATCGCAGTTCCCACTACAGGGGAGCGCTGTGTTCTCCTTTCTGTTCTATGGCAGTTCCCAGTACAGGGGAGCGCTGTGTTCTCCATTCTGTTCTATGGGAGTTCCCAGTACAGGGGAGCGCTGTGTTCTCCATTCTGTTCTATGGGAGTTCCCAGTACAGGGGAGCGCTGGGTTCTCTCCATTCTGTTCTATGGGAGTTCCCAGTACAGGAGAGCGCTGTGTTCTCCATTCTGTTCTATGGGAGTTCCCAGTACAGGGGAGCGCTGTGTTCTCCATTCTGTTCTATGGCAGTTCCCAGTACAGGGGAGCGCTGTGTTCTCCATTCTGTTCTATGGGAGTTCCCAGTACAGGGGAGCGCTGTGTTCTCCATTCTGTTCTATGGGAGTTCCCAGTACAGGGGAGCGCTGTGTTCTCCATTCTGTTCTATGGGAGTTACCAGGACAGGGGAGAGCTGTGTTCTCTCCATTCTGTTCTATGAGAGTCTCCAGTACAGGGGAGCGCTGTGTTCTCCATTCCGTTCTATGGGAGTTCCCAGTACAGGGGAGAGCTGTGTTCTCCATTCTGTTCTATGGGAGTTCCCAGTACAATGGAGCCCCATGTTCTCCATTTTGTTCTATGTGAGTTCCTAGTACAGGAGAGCGCTGTGTTCTTCATTCTGTTCTAGGGGAGTTCCTAGTACAGGGGAGTACTGTGTTTTCCATTTTGTTCTATGGGAGTTCCCAGTACAGGGGAGCTCTGAGTTCTCCATTCTGTTCTATGGGAGTTCCCAGTACAGGGAAGCGCTGTGTTCTCTCCATTCTGCTCTATGGGAGTCTCTAGTACAGGGAAGCGCTGTGTTCTCTCCATTCTGTTCTATGGGAGTTCCTAGTACAGGGGAGCGCTGTGTTCTCGCCATTCTGTTCTATGGAAGTTCCCAGTACAGGGGAGCGCTGTGTGCACTCCATTCTGCTCTATGGAGTTCCCAGTACAGGGGAGCGCTGTGTTCTCTCCATTCTGTTCTATGGGAGGTCCCAATACAGGGAGCGCAGTGTTCTTTCCATTCTCCTCTATGGGAGTTCCCAGTACAGGGGAGCGCTGTGTTCTCTCCATTCTGTTCTATGGGAGTTCCCAGTACAGGGGTCGCTGTGTTCTCTCCATTCTGTTCTATGGGGGTTCCAGTACAGGGGAGCGCTGTGTTCTCCATTCTGTTCTATGGGAGTTCCCAGTACAGGGGAGCGCTGTGTTCTCTCCATTCTGTTCTATGGGGGTTCCCAGTACAGGGGAGCGCTGTGTTCTCTCCATTCTGTTCTATGGGAGTTCCCAGTATAGGGGAGCGTTGTGTTCTGCTGTACTCCTTCCATAGAACAGAATGTAGGGTTCTGCTCCGTAACTTTTAGGTACCCGTCCCAGGTGCGACTTTGATGGTATGTCCAAGTCTATCCCCAATAGTCTGGGGATAACAGAAAATTCCATATTGACTGCAATGACTATTTTAGGGGGATAGGGGTGACCCCCATTATTCAGTCCAGTAGCTGTAATCCCATCCCATACATGACCGACCATCCATCTGTATAATCACCCTGTCCTGCACCCTCCATACGTCCGATATCTGGGCGGGGAGAGCATAATTTCTGACAGCTTTGACCCCCCCCAGGGTAGTTGTCAGGTTTTTTAATCCTCCTTCCCCACAGCCACCAGATAAGGGTTTAGTTGCTCCTTGTGACCCGAAATCTCCCTGAGCAGATCCGTTCCTGGGGAATCCATAGAATGGAGCGAAGCGGCTTCATGATAACACAGTCCTTGAACTGACGCTGCTCATGTTCCCAATTTGTGGGATTTCCAGCCCTTGGGAACACCATGAAGCAAGTAGAATCTGTACAGTAGACGCTATAGCAATGTATCTAATCAGAGGTTTATCCAGCTTTTGTAGAACTGGATGGCATGCTGGGCCTTGTAGTACCTCCGGTCTGTACCATTGTAAGGGTTGAGGGGATGTACAGTCTCCTTTTTGTCACGGATGTTTTGTATACGGTTTTGTATACAATTTATTGGTGCACAGAGTGTATAGGTCGTCCCAATAGTGATTATAGCCCGTGCACACGCTCATCACTGTACATACTGTATATTTTTTAATGGACTCTTGATGAGGTTAGTGCTTAGATATTTTTCTTCACCTTCTCTACTTTGCAGATTTCCACAGAGACGTGTAGCTTCTTGGTATATCAGACTATAAAGACTCCTAGGGATACCTACCGCCCCACCAAGTGTAAAAAAAAAAAAAAGTCCTGCAGTCAATTCGGGTGGTTAGATCTGTCCTGGAAAAGTAAAGTGAAAACTAATATGGCAGCAACTATAAGGCTATCGCCCGGCGGCGACTACAAGGCTATCGCCCGGCGGCGACTACAAGGCTATCGCCCGGCGGCGACTCCAAGGCTATCGCCCGGCGGCGACTACAAGGCTATCGCCCGGCGGCGACTACAAGGCTATCGCCCGGCGGCGACTATAAGGCTATCGCGCGGCGATAAACAGCGATGGCTCCACAATGACCACACAGCAAAACTGTACAGAGTCCGGGAAAGCTGGGTGACAATCGGGATAGGATCTGAAACGGTTTTTATATGACTCGTCATCCAGATTTCCCACAGACGACTCGAGGACTTCTGTGCCGTGGTAATGTTTTTGGCTTTAGGGGCGAGTGCTCGCTCAACACTAATTTTCACACTCCCGTCAGGTCATGGGTTCTGAAGCCGCCCCCCGCATGCGGTGAGCACCGAGGATTGCCAGTTGCCACCTGTGTCCAACCTACTTCCCAGCGGTGACCCTCTAGGTACGCCTCGCCCAGTGGTCTCCTGGCTTCACTCCCATCATGCATCACTTTCCATAAGCAAAATGACATTTTTGAGCCCTTTTCTATGGTTTTTAAACATTGTATTATAGGATCAGAGATTCATTTACAATAAAATTCAAATGAAGGCGGAGTCGGCGTCATCTGTGTCTGGTTACGACGTCTTATCAATATGGCCGCCCTTCGTTCTATACATCAATACCTATGGGTGGCCAGATTTGGCGTCGTCTGCTGGAGGTATACTGAGAGTAGGGAGAGGCACCAGGTAGGCGTGTAGAGAATTATATAGTTACTCCACTAAAATGTGTTCAAATAAACTTAAGGAAAACAGCGAGGACTTTGTGCACCTATTGGATAAAGCGTTTCTCAAGCCGCATCCGACTCACTGAGCCTTGCTATGTGATTGGGATTGACATCAACCAGATATTCATCTGCAGCCAGCTGTTTTGGGGTGTTTGCCCCCTTATTAGTGCAGGGTAGAGTACTGGTTGGCTGGGTAAGAAGGTCTTGACATAGCACATTACCCCCTTTGAGCTACGTCTATAACCTTTCACCTAGCCATCCAGTATTCTACTCTCCACTGAGGGGCAATAACTCCGAACAGCTCACGGCAGATGAGTTTAACTTTTTTTCTGGAAGCCTTCTGTACATAATTTACAATATCATGGATTAGTCACAGCTGCAATCATCATGAAGGATATGATGCGCCAGTTTTTTTCTGCAGATAAGTATCAAGTTTGGGTTTAATCCCAGTCACATTACAAGGCTCAGTAAGTGGCGCTACAGAGCCCTAGTTTTTTTCCCTTGGCTTATTTGAATATAGATACTTGACATGAGCAGAACGCCACAAAGATCTTAATACACTTGCCTTCTTTGTAAACACCCAGCAGTATACAGCTCTCTGGTTTTTTGTTTTGTTTTTTTTACTTTACAATCTTCAATATGTTACATGTGGCTGTCAGGGAATGCTGGGAGTTGTAGTTTTGCAAAAATGACAGCGAGAAGTTGGGTAATGTTAGATTGAGGGGGTTTTCTCACTATGATTAGCTGTCAACATGTAGGGAAAGGTACATGATGACTTTTACTAAATACATTGCTCTTTTGATTTTTCCTTGGTCAGGAGATAAGAGAGATTTTATCTTCTCTGAGTGTACACAAGTTTCTCTAGGTTACCATCCATATCTCCCTTTCTGATTAGACATAGAGCAGGGAATGCCGTCACCATGGTGGGACAGATCTTAGTCTTTATCTCTAACAAGATTAACTTGTTTACCTTTGATAAGCAATTGTTTTAATCTCTTCCAGCTCTGTAGCTTTGTTTACTACCAATTAAATCTCCTGCACTTACGTCACTGTATCGCTCAGCTAGTCATAGAGGATCTAAATATGCTGATCACTGCTACAGAACCACCCACAGCCTGGCGAAGCAGTGTGATTCTGAAGCTGCCTGTAACTCTGAAATTGCATGGTGAGAAAACCGCTTTAAGGGCTTGTCCCCACGGCACAGGTTATTTGTCGGTTTTTCAGACGGTTTTCGGCTTTACAAAGCATCTGAAAACCGACAAGCAACACTCCCCCATAGACTTCTATAGCAAATCCGTGCAACAGTCCCCACTTTACAGATTTTCCATCGGACGTTTTTTTAGACAAAAACTTAGAACATGTTCATTCTTCCGCCCGGTTTTCGTGCAGAACATGAACATGTGGGTGCAAAGGGGGACGGCTGAATCCACAAACCGCGAACAAAAGAAAAAGACCAAATACCAGTCGGCAGATCCCGCAGCCGAAACCTCATCCTAAACTCGCGTCTCCTGACGTGGGTTTGCGGCGCGGGCACTGGGCGTGGTCGGGGGTGGGGTGTGGCTTGCGGTGAGGGTTTGTCCTCATGCCAATTAATAGGCAGGGGGAAAACCACTCCGCCAGCCGCGCACCAACCGCGGCGACACCCGCGGCAACACCGCGCGGCCTGTCAAGAATTGACAGGAGAGATCTCAAACATGCGCGGGCCGTGGCCAAACCCGCGGCGTGTGAACAGTAACGCGGTTTCCTATTGGAAGCCATGTTACTAAACTGGGCGCGATTTGGACGAGGTTTTGGCCGCGGAAATCACGTCCAAACCCGCGGCCAGATCCGTCGTGTGAACATGCCTTTAGAGCAGGGGTGTCAAACTGCGGCCCTCCAGCTGTTGGGAAACTACAACTCTCATCATGCATTTGTAAAATCTAGAACAGTGGGCATGATGGGAGTTGTAGTTTCCCAACAGCTGGAGCGCTGCAGTTTGACACCCGTGCCTTAGAGTATGACCATCATCACGCCGCCCACAATAATTTCTCAGAGGGTGTTCAGCCACAACCGGCCAAAATCCGGCCACAAAGGCTATAACATGCTTCGCTGTGTCCCGCAGCGTTGCCCACAAGCACCAGAGACGCCTCCCATGTAAGGATGTGCTTCTGACCGCTCCACTATGACCAGAGACGCCTCCCATGTAAGGATATGCTTCTGACCGCTCCACTATGACCAGAGACGCCTCCCATGTAAGGATATGCTTCTGACCGCTCCACTATGACCAGAGCCGCCTCCCATGTAAGGATATGCTTCTGACCGCTCCACTATGACCAGAGCCGCCACCCATGTAGGGATGTGCTTCTGACCGCTCCACATGCGACCCTCAGAGAGTTCTGCCCTCCTATGCCAGAGGTAGTAGGATGTGCTTCTGACCGCTCCACTATGACCAGAGCCGCCTCCCATGTAGGGATGTGCTTCTGACCGCTCCACTATGACCAGAGCCGCCTCCCATGTAAGGATATGCTTCTGACCGCTCCACTATGACCAGAGCCGCCTCCCATGTAGGGATGTGCTTCTGACCGCTCCACTATGACCAGAGCCGCCTCCCATGTAGGGATGTGCTTCTGACCGCTCCACTATGACCAGAGACGCCTCCCATGTAAGGATATGCTTCTGACCGCTCCACTGTGACCGAGCCATGTAGGACGACCTCCCATGTAAGGATATGCTTCTGACCGCTCCACTATGATCAGAGACGCCTCCCATGTAAGGATATGCTTCTGACCGCTCCACTATGACCAGAGACGCCTCCCATGTAAGGATCTGCTTCTGACCGCTCCACTATGACCAGAGACGCCTCCCATGTAAGGAGATGCTTCTGACCGCTCCACTATGACCAGAGCCGCCTCCCATGTAAGGGATTGCTTCTGACCGCCCACAATATACCAGAGCCGCCTCCCATGTAAGGATGATGCTTCTGACCGCTCCACTATGGCCAGAGCGCCTCCCATGTAGGATATAGCTCCCTGACCACCGCTCCTGTAGACGGCTTATGACCAGAGCCGCCTCCCATGTAAGGATTGCTTCTGACCGCTCCACTATGACCAGAGCCGCCTCCCATGTAGGGATGTGCTTCTGACCGCTCCACTATGACCAGAGCCGCCTCCCATGTAAGGATGCTGGTCTATCTGACCGCCTCCAATCTTATCATACCAGAGCCGCCTCCCATGTAAGGATGTGCTTCTGACCGCTCCACTATGACCAGAGCCGCCTCCCATGTAAGGATGTGCTTCTGACCGCTCCACTGTGACCAGAGCCGCGCGCCGTCCACCTAACACAATATAAATTCACACACATCGCAAAAATAAAAAAAGAATTAACAAAAACATTTTTTATTGTCTCAGACGTTTCGATACGGCGTCACAGATCACAAATAAAATGCAATAGTCATTAACCGTAAAAGCACAGCACTGTAGGGAAAGCACCAAGATGCATAGCTGTCACAGGACGGGGATACAGTACAGATCTCTTCCATAACTTAATCATAAAAATATATATATATACTATATATATATGTTATATATGTATTATCACGTAGACCTTTCAGGAATAGTTTAGGATTTTCTTGCTGCCTTCTTAATAAATACGTTTATTTTTAACACTTTCATTTAAATTTGTAGATTTTTCATGTTTTTTTTTTTCTTATAGTTGTTCTGTCGTTTATTTCTCCAGCAGTGAAGGGGTGAATTGTGTTACGTCTGCGGCAAAAAAAAAAGAAGACAATAATAATAACCAAAAAACCATAAACCTAGGCCCCTGTGGAAGATAAGACGGGCCCCTGACGATCGGATAATTCACACGTACACGTGTATACTATGGCACGGATTGAATGATGGAGGGCAGCAGGCGGGGAGCTGGGATTGGGATCTGGATTTTTAGTAGGGCGCGGTACTGGGCACCTCCTCCGTCCCCCCACTATAGCTATAGGCTGCAGGTTATCATTTGTCTATGGACACTCAGGGCGGTGGAACATGGACATTTTGTGTATACAAAATACATGAATGGACTGAAATTGAGCTAATTGGGTCCTAAACCAAATAGTGTTCCTAATAGGAGAAACATTCCTCACTAGGGAGAATCATCACGTAGGTGTATGGAGACTTATACACCATTAGTCGACTCACTGTTCTAAAAGGCTCATGGGAAATGAGCTAGAAATCTGTGGCACCACCTATTGGATGCAGCATTTCTCAATTCACATCCGAGCCTTGCAATATGAATGGGATTAGAGCTAACCAGTTATTCATCTGCAAACAGCTGTTTTGGAGTGTTTGCGCCTCATCAGTGCAGTGGAGAGTACGGGTTGGGTGGGTGAGAAGATGTTCTTTGTTAGGGAGATGTCTGCAGATGAATACCTGTTTGGCTCCAATCCCATTCACATTGCAAGGCTCAGTGAGTTGGATGTGAATTAAGAAATGTTAGGGGATGTTTATCAGATGTGTTTGGGTACGTTTTTTGGATCCAGAAACGGACCCAAACACACATCTAACAGTGCTCAATGTGGTTTACATAGATTTCAATGTAAAACACATATCATCGTTCCGATGATACGTGTTTTACATATGTCTTAGGGATGCATTTAACGTACACGATCAAAGAATTGACATGTCGGTCTTTGATCTTTTTTATGCATCCGACACCCAGAATTTAGAGTTTTAGAGTATGTTCACATTGCGTATTTGCGAGGCAGGCGCATTCCGGCACCTAATTGCTCCAAAATATGCCCCGCAAATACGGTAAAAAGAATGTTACTAGTAAGATCGCTGTTTCTGATTTTACGGTCGTGTGTCTCTTGTCGCATAACGCACACCTGTAAAAAGAAGCGGCCTGTCACGTCTTTAGGGCGCTTATGTACTGAGAAACAGGAAGGTCTACGAGGCGCAGAGCTGCCTCGCACTGAAAATACGAGCAGGCCAGAGTTCAACAGCGCTAATGAAGGCGGATTGCGGCGTGAACCCGTACGCGTCAACTTACAGTTGTGTCCATTCATGTGTTTTGTGCCTACGAATTCAAAGGGGGTGGTGCGGCATTTTCACAAACCCTCCAACGGGCCAGGGTTGCTGTATAATATATTTTTTTAAATAATGGGTATCTGCGTCTCCCACAAACGTTCCAGTGACATCAGCCTTTCGGTGTTCCCTCCCCCCCCCCCCCCCACGTGCCTATAAAGGTCCGTCCACACGGGAGGGTTTTCTTGTCGGATTTTCAGACAGTTTGCAGATTTCGAAACCATCCCCATAGACTTTATTAGAAAATCTGCTCAGTAGTCTACACTGAACGGATTTTCACACCGCCGGCGTTCCGAAAATTTGGAACATGCACGTTCTTCCAACTGGAAGGTGTGCAGTTCAATGGTTATGGGAGACGGGCAAATCTGCAAACGGCGGACAGAACAGTCCCCCAAAACCATGCAAAAGACGATAAAATTCTGGCCCGATTCTTAAATGGAATCCGAGCGGCATTTCACCGCTGCCGTGAGGCCGTACCCTTAGCAGTGACATCTCGTACATCACTCACGTGACCATGTAGCTGGTCTCTGACCTCAGCGGCCACTGCTCACATGATGGACGGTACGTGACCGAAGAGGTCAGTGATCGGCTGCACGGTCATCTAAGCAATGTATGTGACGTCACTGCTGAAGGGCCGGCGAGGAGCACCGAAGCTCTGGCGGTGCTGACACAGGAGAGGTGAGTACCCTTATTTTTTTTTTATTATTTTACAGCTCTCACAGCCTGCAGTGGAGATTGCGAAAATGCCGGACCACTCCTTCCCATGTTACAAGGATGCTTGTCTTTTGGTATAATTTTTTGGGGGGGTATAACCAACATTCTTGCCCAAAAAAAAAAAGCTGCAACATTTAACCCAGGGAAGAACCTAAAAATGTTTTACTTTTGGACAGTGCTTTGCATAGACCCTGCCCTCTTTACAGGCCAGTTCATGGGATTGTCCCACCAAAAATGAGATCTGCTGGCAAAGAAGAAGGTAGATCTAACGGTCCCAACATGGGACTACGGCCTCAGCTCCTTACGCTGACAAATCTTTCCATCGTCAGCCATGTTGTCAATGCCCCTCCCTCGTAGCGTCTTACATTGGGGATAATACGTAACAAAAACTGCCCTTGTTGCCATAGCAACCAACCAATTCTAAAAGTGAATGCGGAATTCTAATTGGTTGCCATAGGCAACAGACCATATATCCTTAGCTTTATAGCGTGCTATGCAGTGTAATTAATTTTAGATCTAATTTTCAGGTGAATTCTTTGGTCCCAAACTCCCACACTCCCAAGCCGGGGGGAGCATTTGTGCCAGATCCAGTACCCAATGTATAATATCAACCAACCCATTTGTGCCAGATCCAGTACCCAATGTATAATATCAACCAACCCCGACCCTTCACCCTTAAACCAAATATAATATGAAAGCAAGGCACAAGCCGCCAAAAAGAAAAATCTATATATACACATAAATAATAGAAAGAAAAAATGCAAAAATATAAAAAAAAAAACATAAACCAGCAGAAGTCCGAAGTTTGTGCTATTTCTTATATTCTGTATTCTCCATTATTTACAATATTAGGATGATGGGGGGTTGAATTCCTTGGATTTTGTGGATTTTCCAGGCACAGGATGTGTATTTTTTTACCCCAAAAAATATAGACGCCACAATTTCGACACTTCTCTCCCTGAACCGCCTCTCCTGAAATATTAGTTATGTGCTTTCTCGTTAGGTGCTGGCGGGTTCTGGGTTTGGACGTTGTTGGAATTTGGGTGCTCTCACTGTCCAGTCCTCAGAAGAAGGTGAAGGCGCCGTCATGGCCGCTCTGTGGCTGCAGGATCCATCCACACATCCCCAAAAATACTTAATATTTTTGATAGATAACGTATTTGGTAAAATATTTTCTATATAACGGAAGATTTTTTTTAAAATTATCTCGTGTTTAATCTGTATTTGGTAAAATATGATATAGATAAATATGGATGTAAAAATAGAAGCTGTGACCCCAAGTTACCCCCCCTCCCCCTCAAGTTTATCCGTCTGAGATTCTGGGATTAAAATGTCTTGATATCACTAGTAGGGGGTAATACACTGTGGAGGTTAGACCTCTCCTGGCCAGAAGATGGCAGCAGAGGAATGTAGTTGGCAGGGAAGGCTACCTTTGTGGGGTGTGATGAGTGGTTGGCATGCTCTGCTATTAAGCTCAATGGTTGGTTAGGGAGTAATAAGTGGTAAGCGGGGGAGCAGCTGGGTGACTGCAGTGCGGGGGGGCTACAGGGGGCGCTACAGTGCCAGCTGCCTATTAAGAGCGCAGGTAATGACCCAGTTTCTGCCTTGTCGCTGGGTCTTTAAAGGGGGCTTTTCACTGTACTCTCCTTCCGACAGCCATCGACGATGGGGAGAAGACGTCTATATCCATTTCTCACACTGAATGGGAACCGCAACGAGACGAAAACAAGAAATACAAAAAAATGGGAAGATTTCCGCATAAGTCACGGGTCTGACGTCCGGTAGGATGCGTGCTGCTCCGCTTGCTCAACGTGAACCCTTTAGTGCTAACAACACAACGTAGTCCTCGCAGTCCAGCGATGGGACTGGGCTCTGTGCTGCAATGCATTCTGGAACTTTTTTCTCGATGCTAGGACTTGCCAACGCCACAGCCGTTGCCGCCTCCCGGTTGGCCCCCCCCCCCCCCCTTGCCTTTACCCAAACTGCCCCTTGACTGAGCACAATCCTGAGGTATTCGGCTTTACTTGTTTGTGCTAAGGTTAGATGTGTTCTGAGAGCAGGCGACAGAGATCGGAAGGGTCCTGGGAGGAGGCAGGTGGTCTGTACAGGACCCAGCAAGGGAAGCGGAGGCAGGGAGCAGTCAGTGTGACCTTGCCTTGAGGAGAGCACTGTCGCTTCATTCCAACATGGCGTCCAGCTGGTCTGCAAGGTCGTCAAACATGCTGCCTATGTCATCCAGAATACTGACTGTACTCTTCTCCTCCATGGATGAGCTACTGGAGAAGGGAAGAAGAACAAAGATGAACATTAGGCGGGTAAGGCTATGTTCACACGGTCAAATTTCGGCACGCATTTCGCGGTGTATTTGCGGTCTAATACGAGTGAGATGCGCCGAAATTACTATGGCTTACGCCTCCTCTCCCCACTCGTATTGTTCGCCCGGGGAGATAAGTCACATGTCTATTACTTACGAATAAGCGCCATAAGTAATGAATTTCAGTGGGGCCGGCGGGCTACCGCCCCCCCCCCCCCCCACTGCGTTGCGGGAGTACGCGCCGAACAGCGCGACTCCCAAACACCCGGCGTAATTGCGGGGTGTACTGTACGCCCCGCAATTACGCCATGTGAACAGAGCCTAAGAGTGTGATCCACAAATGTCATGAGCCTTGGCTTAAAGAGTAGATATCACCTCCACACAAACACACAAAATATAGTAGTATATGAAATTATAAGACTTTTTTCCAATACATGTCAGAGGGCTGACTCCAGTATTACAGGGGGGACAGATTTTAGTTTCACTTTCTTAGCAGAGCTCTTTATGTAGCAGGATTCTTTCTGTTGGGAGATACCAACTGTGCAGGGGGAGCTGAGGATATAGCTGCTTGTACAGGGTAATCTGAGTCTCTCACTACATACAGTGCAGCAGACACAGGACACTGAGGACATAGTGTGACAGGGTTTACAGGCATCTATTTTAGACTGCAGCTAGTGTTATATCCAACACAGACATAGCAGGTCAGAGTTTATTAATGTGCTCATGATGTAGACTTCCTGGCTTCCCCTTTCACAATGGACTCTCCCAGATCAGAAACAGTTACTTTCACACAACTGTCAACAGAGTGATCCTTCAGGTGCCAACTTGGCCCGACTTCAGAGTTGTCTTAAAGGTCCAGCTCTTTTTTTTTTTAAAACTGAATTACAGGTGAAATGCTTTGATTTTCCTAATTAAGTATATCTAAGGATGTGTTTGCATTTTAGTCTCCTGTTACTTCATGAGGTTTTCCTGGAGGTGATTGGTCCTCTTAAAAAGTAGTGCACATCACTTGTTGGCCATTGACCACAGATGGTAGACATCCTGATGACCCCACAGATGTTGGTTTGCTATGGACCCAGTGTCCAGAATAAGCAAGACATGGCTGCTTTATTCCTAAATTTGCACCACACCCACCCCTAATCCTCCAATAACTGCAATACCATATATAGCCTGCAGACAGGTGTGGCGCTGTATTAGGGGGAAAAAAAAGCAACCATGTTTTCTAATCCCCTACAACCTTTCTAAGGCTCTACCACGTTTCACGCCCCATTTTATGCATTGTATGTATACAACCCCTCGCTTACGCTTTCTGCGCATCCTCCTGCTTGATCTACTCCTCCACCGCTTGCAGAGCCGCAGCCAGCGAAGCACTGGTCTCCTCCAATTTCTGCTGTGCAGCTTCACTGCCACCTCCTTCTATGGAAGAGCTGGTGATGGACAGTCTAGGAGGTTTGATGGGAACCTGTAGGGGGTGACCCGGAGTCAGGGGCTTAGCGGGGCTGGAACACAGAGACGGGGGAGTGCTGGAAGGTTTGATGTTGTTTGGTTGCTTGACAGGAGATGGGGCCGGAGTTGAGCTTGCACTAGAGGATTGAATGATCGCGTGGGGTTTGGTGGGTTTAGGAGCTGTTGGGGGAGGAGTAGGTTTGGGAGAGACAGGTGGAGGAGTTCCCATTACCTTCTTCACTTCTGAAACACAGAATAAACACATGTTAGTGGACATCCCGGATATGCTGAATCATTCACTTTGATGGGCAGAATATTAAGGGAGAACCCTACTTATGATCAATATTTACAAAAATATAGCTCCCCAATCACTTCCAAAGCTCTGGGAGTGTAAAGAATTAACACAAGGCTGAAAAGTTACTTGAAACATGTTTCGGTAAGCAACCATCGAATTCTCAAACCTGATGGGAATAAAGGTCTTGATCTTATGATCAATCTGGCAATCTTCTCTCCATCTTTGGTTGAACTTGACAGACATATTTCTCTTTTCAACCATACTATGTGTTGGACTGGGGTGCCTGGAGTCCACCAGTGGAGTTGATCCTTGAGGTCCACCAGTGGAGATGATTCTCTGGGCCCAACAATGGAGTTAATTCTTGGGGCCACCAGTGGAGTTGATTCTTGGGGCCCAATAGTGGAGATGATTCTTGGGGCCACCAGTGGAGTTGATTCTTGGAGCCACCAGTGGAGTTGATTCTTGGGGCCACCAGTGGAGATGATTCTTGGGGCCACCAGTGGAGATGATTTGTGGTGCCCAATAGTGGAGGTGATTCTTGGGGCCAACAGTGGAGCTGTCTGTTGGGGCCCACCAGTGGCCCTCACTGTAGGGGCCCACCAGTGGAGCTGCCTGTTGGGGCCCACCAGTGGAACTGACTGTTGGGGCCCACCAGTGGAGCTGACTGTTGGGGCCCACCAGTGGAACTGACTGTTGGGGCCCACCAGTGGAGCTGACTGTTGGGGCCACCAGTGGAGTTGATTGTTGGGACCCAACAGTGGAGTTGATTCTTGGCGCCCACCAGTGGAGTTGTTTCATGGTGGCCACCAGTGGAGTTTTGTTCCTGGGTCTCACCAGTGGAATAATTTCTGGTGGGCCCACCCTGCAGCTACTGTATATGGCTGCACGTGACTCTTGCCCTCAACCTCTTTCTCTGCCTTTCTCATGAAAGAGCAGCCCCAGGCCCGCCATGCCTACGGGTCCACCATGGGTTTCCCTTATGGGCTAGTCCGAGCTTGCTAACTGTGCTATAACAAAGTAAGTAAGCAAGCAAAGTCTTACAATAGTGCAGACCTAAGACTAATGTCACTCAATCCGCTCCAATTCATTGGTCCTAGCATAGGACATTAGCCCCCAAGTACCTGACGTATATGAGCATCTTATAGAAGGAGCTTAAGAGGTGCTATCTTACTGGACCACAGACTCAGACGGTCCCCTGCATGGTCCGGCACCCATCATGGCGGCTCATGTAAACCACTGGATATCATACGATACAAGAAAACAGTAGGACACGACCACCATCCCCAAAACGCAGCTAATGACCCCTCCCCTCCGCGGTCCTCTATGCTTGGTTGTCTTGTATCTCCCATTATGTCTATGAATATGAAATAATCGGATTAATAGTTTCTCATCAGCCTGAGCGGATTAGTATTGGCCAAGTGAAATCTGCCGCTGCATAATTCTAACATTCATGACACTTAAAGTAATCTTCTCTATCGGAGTAAGGGAAAAAACCAGTGTGCTGAAAAGAGCGAGAAAGTGATAATTTACACAGGTGTGAACAGAAGGTTAAAGGGGTTGTCTCACTACAGGGATTGCTGCTTTTCATGTTAAAGATCTTGCAAAAACAAGTCACTTTGCAATATGTGTCCATTAACAGTGTCCTACCTATTCCTAGATATCCCCTCTTGTATGGGCCGCATCAGCTCCTCAGGCGTTCCGCTTATAGCTACAGACCTGTTCCATCTCTCCTGATAGGCTGCCAGCACTGGTTTGCTCAATTTAGGCTACAGGTGTTTGTTCCTTCATCTCCTGATAGACTGCCAGCACTGGTTGCTATAGCTACAGACCTGTTCCATCTCTCCTGATAGGCTGCCAGCACTGGTTGCTATAGCTACAGACCTGGCTTCTACTGCAGCCTAGAGGAAGCCAGTAAACACGCCTCTGAATTCAAAGTGAAACCAAGTAAACAGGACTGAGGTCAGATGAATCAATGTAGTGAGACAACCCCTTTAATGACACATGCCATAGTGACTGCGGGTGGCGCTAGCGATTTACCACCCACTGCCAGATTATACCTGAATTTGTAATTGCAGCACGGCAATTAGTAGTTAATCGCAAGCACTACCCACAGCCACTATTGCACATATAACAGCACTCTAATAGAGGGAGACTGACTAGTAATAGGCTTTATGATCAACACAGAGAGAAAATCTCCGCCCTTTGTCATCATATGTATTTTATGCCTGAAAATCTGCACAGATTAATTTCTCCATATATCTTTATAGCAGTCAGATCTCCACAGCACCAAATACAGAGCACCAAATCCCCTACATAGACCTAAAGATAAATTATAATATTCTGGCTGCCTGCAAACACCAGGAGGGGAAGCTGTACAAATTGTGTGCGATAAGCTCCCCCTAGTGGTGGCTGTAAGCAGCCAAAATTGTATCACTTAAGTGGGTTTTCCCCCCATTGGCTTTTTACCTAGCCCGATTTCAAGTCAACTTAGGCTTACTTCCTGTTAGGCTGGGGCGGTTACAGCTTCAGGCTCCCACTTCCGTTCAGGTTGGCGGTTCTACAGCTTCAGACTTCTACTTCCCGTTCAGGCGGGGGCGGTTTACAGCTTCAGACTCCCCCTTCCTGTTCGGCTGTGAGTGGGCTAAAGCTTTTAGGTCACACTTCCCGGTAGGGGTGGGCAGTTCTAGAGGTTTTCCATCTTCTTGTTCACTGTGATCTTCACAGCCTTCAACTCCCACTTCCTGTTTCAGGCTGTGGGCGGTTCTAAAGCTTCAGGCTCCTATTCCTGTTCAGGCTGTGGACGGTTTACACTTCAACTCCCACCTCCTGTTCAGGCTGTGGATAGTTCTAGCTTCAGGCTCCTACTTCCTATTCAGGCTGTGGGTGGTTCTAGAGCTTTAGGCTCCTGCTTCCTGTTCAGGTTGTGGGCGGTTCTACAACATCAAACTCCCACTTCCTGTCCAGGCTGTGGTCAGTTCTACAGCTCAGGCTCCCTGCTTCCCGGGTTTTGGCTGTGGGGTTCTACAGCTCAGCTCCCATCTCCTGTCCAGGCTGTGGGCAGTTCTACAGCTTCAGGCTCCTGCTTCTGTTCAGGCTGTGGGCGGTTCTACAGCTTCAGACTCCTGCTTCTTGTTCAGGCTGTGGGCGGTTCTACAGCTTCAGACTCCTGCTTCTTGTTCAGGCTGTGGGCTGTTCTACAGGATTAAAGTTTGTCAGTCTAGAGCAGGGAGAGGTGATCAATAACTTAGGGAAGCTTGTGTTCACAAGCAGGAGATACAATAAGAACTGCTCTAACTGAAACAAAGCAAAATCAGAACAGCAATGTATTTGGTAATAGACTCCATTTACTTTTGTATAGCGCAAATCAATGGGGTGAGAATACCCCTTTAAATCTATGTACTATTTGGAGCTCTGTATCAGGAAATGGCGTTCCAACCATTATAAAGTTAGTTGGCCCGGAATGGCGTTTACCACTTCTACGAGGGGTCTCTACTCTTTAGGGCAGACTCCTCAAACTGCGGCCCTCCAACTGTTGGGAAACTACAACTCCCATCATTCCCACTGTTATAGATTCTATAAATGCATGATGGGAGTTGTAGTTGCCCAACAGCTGGAGGGCCGCAGTTTGAGGATGCCTGATTTAGAGCATCTAACTTTTTTGGGCTTCATGGATTCTAAGCACTCTCATTCTCTGTTTCGGGAATACACAACATTTATGGATATGACTTATAGAAGTTTGTTTTTGACCATATTAATAGTATATTTCCTACCCGAACCATTGATCTTCTGGTTTCCCTTCCCCAAAATGGCGCCCCCCCCCCTCCTAAAAAATGGTCCCCCTTCCTCAAAAAAAATGGTCCCCCCCTCCAAATTCCTCTTCCCCCCTCGCCCCAGTTTCCCCCTCTGCCCCAGTCCCCCCCCCCTGCCCCGTTCCGCCCCCTGTTTACCGTACCCCCCCCCCTCGGACATTTTCCTCTCCCCCCTTGCCCCAGTTTTTTCCCCCCCTCTGCCCAGTTCCTTCCCCCTCTCACCTTTTCCCCCCCCTCTCCCCATTCCTCTCCCTCTCTGCAAAGTTCCCTCCACTCTGCCCCAATTATTTCCCCCCTTGCACCATTTATTCCCCCCTGCCCCTTTTCTCTCCCCCTCCCCCTTAGTGACAGGCAAGGTGGGGCCCCTAGGCAATGCCTCCCCTTTTGCCCCCCCATGTCCGGCCCTGATTCCCCCTATTTCCCCTTGACCTCTGAACTAGTATGTACATTTGCACTAAACCCGAACCATTTGCATCCCTGTCTCGTTTTACCTCCTCCGGGGCCCGTCTTCTTTGTGGGGGTGGAAGGTGTCTTTCCAGAAGGCTGTATGATGGTGGGCTTTGGTGATACAGGAGGTTTGACGCTTCGCTCTGGAGTCTGCAATAGGTGTTCTGTGCTGTCCTGTCGTCCCGTTGCCCCCACGCTCATCTCCGAGACAGGGCGGCGTTTCACTGTGCCCATTCCATTTTGATACACCACCAGCGGCTCTGCCCCTCCGCCGTCCTTGTCTCTGGCCTTTGGCCTACGCTTGACTGTGTCCGATTCCGTCAGTAAGAACTTCATATCTGCGGCGTGCTGGCCCTGCCTGGCCTTCACCCGGCGCTTAAGCGTCACACTGGACTCCACAGAGGCCAGGTCTGTTGTGGGCGAGCCTGGCTGCTCCGTCCTTGATGGCCGAGGGCGGTGTTTGACAGTCTGCTTGCGCTCTTCTGCAAAAGGGATTACATCAGAAGGACTGCGGGGAGAGTCAGGAGGCCTTGAGGCTTCTTGGCGTTCTCTTCGTGCTGCAGACACCAGCCCGGTAACTGGTCCACTTATGGTTCTCCGACGGTTAACTACCTCTCCATCCAGTCCAATGGCTTCCCGGTGCTTGACACCAGCCACCGTCCCTGGAAGTCGGTGAAGTTCAGGGCTAGCTGGATGTGGCAGGAGGTGAGAGCAATATCCGTCAGAGCCCCTTGGTCTCTGTCCAGATAGTGCCCTTGGTCCACCACCAATGGAGGAGAGTTCTAGCATAGCAGCAATGCTCTTTACACTGCCGGCACTTCCAGTGTCCACTATACCACCAAAGTCACTTGCTCTCCGCTGTTCCCTGTAGCCCTCTCCACTTGCATCCTCAGCAGATAAGCTGTCACCTAGGTTGGTCCCGGAGATGGCAGAGCTAGAACGCTTAGGTGGCGGTGGTGGGGGGCCTTTTTTCCTGGGACGCACCGCAAAGGACTGACTGCGATTCACGTTCTTATCCACCCCAGATTGTGCTCTTACAGAGTGACTCCGACCCACTCTCCTTTGTCCCGTGCCATACGGACCACCATCAATGACCAACAGCTCTTCTCTCTCTCCATCAGAACCTGCATATCGATTCAAGCTATGCGCTCGCTTCTTAGGACGTCCATGGTCTCCTTTCTCTCCCTCCTGACCATTTTCCTCATCTTCCTCTCCCTCGCTACCTGCTGGTGGAAGGCATAGGACTGGAACTGACACTGGCAACACAGGTACTGCCTGTGGCAAGTGGCAAGGGGCTCCTTCACTTTCAATAGGCTGTGGAAGAACATAGGCGAAACCTCTATGTGTGGGAGACTGAGGCAAGGAGCGAGGAGACCTGGGTCGGTCAGAAGGTGGAAGAAGATGAGGCGTTGGCTTCACTTTGGCGGTAGCTTGCGGTGACGATGGGGTGCCCTTAGTTGGGGTTTGGGGTGGGGTATAGCTCTGTCCTCCTGAAGGAGGGAAGGACTGTCGAGGCTTCCCTGGAACTGGTGGAACACTGGCCCTCTTTACTGAGTGTCCTTGCTTGAGAGGCCGGGATTCCCGGGTTACATCCTCGCGCTTCACTTCTTCTGTCAAGTATTCCTGGCTCTTAGACATAACAGTGCTCGGCCCTTTGCTTCCATCACCTAAGAGTTCCTGGGAGCTGCTAATGTGCCGAGCTCGGCCACTCAGACTGCCTTCGTGATGAAGCCTCGCTCCAGAGGGTCCTCTGTAAGAACCTTCTCTGTGGTGCGGCGCATGGTTCATTTGCTTTTCAGAGCCATCTGGAGTGTCACTAGTCATCGCTGCTTGCAACTCGTCACTCAGCTCACTGTCCTGGAAGGTCTTCATTTTTGGAGACTGACACTCCGCGCTGTCGGGTGGAGGAGAGTCGAGAGACATTGAATCCATGTTCTTCTGCGGTGGTCGTCTTCTCATGCTGCCCGAATCGAATTTACCATACTCGGACCTCTGGATCTCAGCCAGTTTCTTTACGGCCAACATCAATTTTTTTTGGTGACCTTAAATTAAGAGAACAGAAAAAGACTTTGCATAAGAGATGGCTCATTCTTCAGCGGATGGGTCGTATTAGGTAATATAGGGAACACGTAGACTAAAACATTTACAAAGGAAGACGCAGAAGAACATGCTCATGGGTAGAAATTGTAGCTACTAACATCAGCCAACCCTTAAGGGATTTTAGCCTTTCTATAGACTTCTCTGGATCAAGTGTCTTGTGTATACATCAGGAGTATTTCATTATACAACTGGTACATGGCACTTTTCACTACTTTTTCCATATTCAGGCTTCCATAGCTGCTATGATGTTTCCCATACACTACACACACAAAAGAGGAGATCTTGCTCCCTTTTACCTCCATACCAAACCTTCAAAAGCAGCAGCATGGATGATATTATAGAGAGCAATACTGAGCACTCTAAGGCCTCGTTCACACGGCTTTTCTGGGCGCTGATTGGAGCCGTACTGCGCGCCGGATTTGCACTGCAGTACGGCTCCAATCTGTCCCAGTCATTACGGTAATCCACAGTTCTCATAGAGAACCATGGATTCCGTCTCTTCTCCCCACTCGGCGAATACGCCGCGGGGGGAGAAAGTGACGTGCACCTTATTTACGGCGTGTACACGCTGTGAATAATGAGTGTCTATGGGGCCGGCGAGATGCCGGGGCCCCCCCCGCCCCGCCCCCCCCTGCACGGCTGCCGGCGTAATTGCGGGGCGAAATCCGTCCCCGCAATTACGCTGGCAATAAGCCGTGTGAACATTGCCTAAGGGTATGTTCACACGGTGTATTGGGGCGCATACAGTACACCATGTATTTCGGGAGCTCTACTTCCGAGGCACGGGGAGGCCGGCAGCCCGCAAGCCCCATAGACATGCATTACCCATGGTGCGTATTCACCGCGAATAAATGACATGTCACTTATCTCCCCATGCGTACAATACGATAGGCGTTGGGGGACGAGGCGTAATCCATAGTTCTCTATGAGAGCTATGGATTACCGTAATTGCGGCACGCATGTCGCTCGTATTAGAGCGCAAATACGTGGCAAAATGCGCGCCACAATTACACCGTGTGAACAAACCCTAAATTGGTCATCTAGTACTGGGGTGAGATGTAACACTGTCCTGTCTCCCTCTGCAGTTCTTTTCTCTTTCTCCTTCCCTCTCCATAGACTATAATGGGCAGCTGTAATTGATACTTCAGTGAACTGATCCCTCTCAGGATGGATTTTAGCCAACTCTCCCATTTCTCATAGGAGACTTTCAGGGTGCAATAGGGGTGGTGTGTATGCAAATCCCGCCCCCTTAAAAGGCTGTTTACCAGCAGATGGGGAGTTTTCTGGTGCAGATCAAGGATCTTCCCAGGGGCAAGGCTCAAATCTCCCAAAATAGGGTAAAAAGAAAGATTGCAAGTATGATTTCAGCCGATTCTTAGAGTGAACAAAATGGTTTTGGGGGTTTTTTTGGGGGGGAAGGGGTTATTTTGATAAGTGGACAAAAATATTGATGCAAAGTTTGTAAAAATGTTAGTAACAAGTTGACCTCAAGAATACAAGTCTGACTTGACATGAAGTTAGCTGGACTGGTGAAATGCATTACCCAGCTTAGTCATTCCAATTTCCTGTAGATCTTCCCAGGTAATATCGGTAATGAAATCAATGTTCTCATAACCATTTTCCACCAGGACCTTGTAGTACTGGCCAAGCCCAATCATTGAGAGCCAGATGGACAGATTTGCCTAATGAGGAAAAAACATGAGAGCATGAAAAGTCCTACTTTTTTTTTATGGAAAGACAAAGGTCATAATCATGGCGAATAATCAAGAATGAAAAAGGTTGTCCTTTCGGTCAGGTGTCCCCAACTCCAGTCCTCGGGACCCACCAACAGGTCATGTTTTCTGGCTTTCCTCAGCATTGCACAGGTGATTTCATTACTGTTAGTGCATCCTGTGGGAGATCCTGAAAACATGACCTGTTGGTGCACCCTGAGGACTGGAGTTGGGGAACACCGCTTTAGCTATACGGACATCATAGAGGTAGGTCCATGCTTGTCTATGGGCCAGAGCTGCTTTCTAAGAAAGGCTGCAACTCTGGTGGACTGGATGCCATTGATACTAGTTGGGTAGGACCTTCCGTGTCCAAACCAGAAGTCTGTAAATCTTGCCGTGTCGGTTCTGATATGAAAGGGATTATCAATGGTCAGACACATCTTAAGAGCATAAGTTGAGTTCAGGTTTACAAAAAGAGCTGTCCAACTTTCTAGCTTAAAAGACTGAGTCGTCTAGAGGTGGGCACATATTCGCCTTAAGGTGGGCATCTAGAACATAAGCTTACTGGTTTATATTCGGGGAGCCATTCTCCAACGTTGATGCTATTGATTTCGGAGAAGATCTTTTTTCTGTGCCCAGGCTTAGTGACTCCAATGGCTGTGAGATCCTGTGAAGAAAGCACAATTTGATAAAGCCATCAATCACCATTTGCATCCTAGATTGCTACTGAAGTCAATGGAGTCTTAAAGGAGTTTTGCCATAGAAGGTATATTGATAGGAAATGTCATCAATGTCAGATAGGTGCAGATACCACCTCTGGAACTTTTACCTTTCTCTAGAATGGAACCAGGAAACTTGCCGTTCTGAATGGTAAAGTGGCTGCGCATGCGCAGTTTCTCTACAATCATTTCAAGTACAGTTACGCGGTTACAATTATTTGTACTCTGAACCCTTTAGAGAGGTTGTTCCATCATTGATGGTATTAATAGGTTTTGCCATCAATGTCAAATAAGTGTTCCACCTCTGGAACTGTCACCTATCTCTAGAATGGGCCCCCAAACTCGCCGTTCTGAATGGAGAAGTGGCTACGCATGCGCAGTTACTGTCCATTCATTTCAACAGGAATTCCAAGTACAGCCAAGTCGTCGCATTTGGCTGCACTCAAAACCGCTTCAAGTGGTTGCGCCATCACAGACATTGATGGAGTTGATAGGCTATGTCATCAATGTCAAATATGTGTGGGTTCCACCTTTGAGACCCATACCTTTTTTTAGAATGGACTCCGGAAACTCTCCATTCTGAATGAAGAAGTGGCCACGCATGTTCCAAGTATGACCAAGTGGTGACATTTGGCTGTACTCAGAACCCCTTTGAGGGGTTTTTCCATCACAGTCATTGATAGGACTAGCCATCAATGTCAGATAGGTGCAGGTCAAGCCTCCAGGACCTGCGCCTTTTTCTAGAATGGACCCCAGAAACTCTGTATTCTGAATGGAGAAGTGGACACACATGTGCAGTTACTCTCCATTCATTTAAATGGAAATTCTGAGTACAGTCGAATGTAACCACTCGACTGCACTTTGAACTCCCAAACTTATAAAGGAAAGGTGTCATCAGAAAATGACCTATTGTTTGGCTCACGTTTTTATGTTGAACACAATTTTGGATGACTTCTTGGGGGTTGTAGTGTTTCTAACTGGACATTCTGTGATGCCTGTATATGTGTCCTGTATAACTACTGTTTTTATGTTAAACATTTTTTTAAAGAATTTTTGGCTTTTTTTATTTTCTATATCACTTGTTATATATATTTAAAGAAAAATCCTGAATTCCTTAATTTCTCACTTTGGCCACTAGGCCTTAAAATAGTCTGACACTTCCTGTAGAGATCAATTCTCCACAGTCTCCTCATTCTCAGCACAGCCAGAATTACACTGAAAGGTGACACCAATGTGTATAGATAACACAGGATCCACCAGTCACAATAGCAGATGTCACCGATCCCCCTCTCCTCCTCCCTGCACACTGACTTCTTTCCAGGGCACAGAGCATGCCCAGAAAACTCTCCAATAGAAGTCAGTGGGTCTGCTCCTGTTCACAGGCTCCTATGTCCATGAAGCTGCTGCAAAGCATCTCTCTAAATGCTGTTAGAAGCATCTCAGGCAAGATGGCCGCCCCCATAATTATATACAGGGAACAGGAAAAAAAAATCTACAATCAGAAAATAAAAACGGAGAAGAAGAAAATATGGATCAATATCTGGTTTTAATTAGTAAAAAAAAAAATTGGTGATAGAATCCCTTTATGTAATCATTGAATTTGCAGTGGTTAATAGTATCTGGTGACTGCTTCACCTCCAAATCAGGTTGTCTTCTGCTAGACCTTTGGGGCCCTCAAATTTTAGAAGCACATTATTATCTCTGCCCTTGGGCCCCCATAGGATCCTTTGATACTACCTTGACTGTATACAGGTTGCATCAGATGACAGGGCTGATGACACACGGGTGGGTCCTAGTGTTAGGCTATGTTCACACGGCTTATTGCGGCGCGTATAATACACCGAGTGTTTTGGAACCACACCCTGATCAGCGCGTAATTCGAAAGCACGTGAGGGGGAGGGGTGGCCGGGCGCTGCACCCATAGACATGCATTGTCAGCGGTGTGTATTCGCCGCTAACAATTCACATGTCAATTCCCCGATCGTATTGTATGCGCGTGCCGGTGGGACACACACGTGTAATCCATAGCTCTCCATGAGAACTATGAATTACCGTAATTGCAGCGCACATTTCGCCGCGTATAATGTGCGATACGCGCAAAATGCGTGCCGGAATACGTGCCATTTTAAGCCATGTGTACATATTCCAATAACAGTGGCACACTATAAACTGAAGCACTATCAAAGGGGACATAGGAATTTCGAAAAAAGCATTTCTGCTATCTAGGATATATGAAAAATGTTGAGATTCTCAGTTCACACTTTTGATCAAAACTGTTTAAGCCACCTCCGAACTTCAACGGGACCACACGGCATGTGGTCCTACACTATTGATTCCTACACTATTGATACCTACACTATTGATATCTCTCATTTGCTTTTAGTTTGAGTTTGGAGGAATGGCTGCCTCCATTTTGGTTTTTTGCACTCCACCCACCTTGACATGGCTTTTTAATCAGTGCAGTGTAACTTGGAAGCTGGTTCCTTCATTCCCTGGATTGTGAAGGTCTTAATAGGACCCAAACGAGAGGTATCAATAGTGTAGGAATCAATAGTGTAGGACCACCTGCCTTGAGATCCCGTTGAAGTTCGGAGGTTTATAGTGTGCCACTGTTATTGGAATATGTAGGTATACTACAGCTGCACCATTGTTGCACCTATGTTCACTTTTTTCCAAATTTTTTAGGGGGATGTGCATAACCATATATTGCTTATATTTTAAGCCTTAATGAACTACAATGTTCGCTTCTTACCTCGGGGGTCATCCGGCTGATGGTCGGGATGTCATATCCAGAATTGATGAAGTTGGGAGCGTATAGCTGGAGCTGAAACGTGCACAACCACTGGAAGACGGCTTCTGCGCTCTGTGGAGGTGAGAAGAATTGTATTAGGAGAGGATTAGGCTTTTCACGTATTCTGGTGTAACGTGAACAGAGCCTAACACTGGTTACCAGGAGCACAGGTATCCTTTGGAGTACACATTCAGTGACGCTGATGGTCAGGCGGTGAAGCAGACAGGGATGGATGGCTCTGGACGTCTGTGGTGTAATATATTATATCACCTCTACACCTGTCTGACAGTCGGCTCCAGCCTATAAATGCTGTGGGATTAGGAACACTCCAGCTCTATATATCAATCTGTTGTCAGTGTGCCAGCTCCAGCAGATACGGCGCATTCATCTCCATCAGTGAAGGGCGGCGCGGGGCTGTGGTCTGAGCCGTGGACGTTCTTTTAGGAAACTGCTAAGCGGAATGGAATTGGGCGATGTCCTGCGGTGCCGCGGTTCATTGTTATAGGCATTTTAATTGGGGCGTACTTGGGAAGGCATTGTTATACGGAGTCATTATTGTTCCGATAGGTCTGGTCAGGCTGGAGGCAAGCGCCAAACACAGAGGTAACAGAAACGGACTGTGAAAGAGACAGACTGATTCATAAGCTATATGCCACGGGGGGGGGTTACAGTATAAAGGCACATTGCTGTGGACAATGGGCACATCCAATAGTGAGTGCAGCTCTGGAGTATAATACAGGATGTAACTCAGGATCAGTACAGGATAAGTAACGTATGTACAGTGACTGCACCAGCAGAATAGTGAGCGCAGCTCGTGAGTATAATACTGGATGTAACTATGTATCAGTACAGGATAAGTAATGTATGTACAGTGACTGCACCAGCAGAATTTTGAGCGCAGCTCTGGAGTATAATACAGGATGTAACTCAGGATCAGTACAGGGTAAGTAATGTATGTATACAGTGACTGCACCAGCAGAATAGTGAGCGGGAGCTCTGTAGGAATATACAGGATGTAACTCAGGATCAGTACAGGATAAGTAATGTATGTACACAGTGACTGCACCAGCAGAATAGTGAGTACAGCTCTGGAGTATAATACAGGATGTAACTCAGGATCAGTACAGGAAAGTAATGTATGTACACAGTGACTGCACCAATAGAAGTGAGGCAGCTCTGGAGTTAATTTCAGGATGTAAC
Organism: Phyllomedusa bahiana; assembly: GCA_025379985.1. Lineage (NCBI taxonomy): Eukaryota > Metazoa > Chordata > Amphibia > Anura > Hylidae > Phyllomedusa > Phyllomedusa bahiana. Next base: position 4,984 of record JAODAL010032543.1, on the reverse strand, counting down.
TTTAGATCAGTACAGGATAAGTAAATGTATGTTTCACATGACTGCACCAGCAGAATAGTGAGCGCAGCTCTGGAGAAAAATACGGGGAAGTAACTCAGGTCGTAAGGAAAGTAAGAGCCAGTAAATGCACACAAATAGGGGCCCGTTTGGGAGGATAATACGGAGTAATAAAGATCAGTACAGGATAAGAAATGTATGTACACAGTGACTGCCCAGCAGAATAGTGAGTGCAGTGGGGAGGATAAAACAGGATGTAACCGGGGGCATACAGGAGAAGTAATGTATGTACCATGACTCCCAAAATGGAGTGCAGCTCTGGGGGAAAAATACGGATTAATCAGGATCAGTAAGGATAAGTAATGTATGTACACAGTGACTGCCCCACAAAAAAAGGGTGCAGCTCGGGGGTTAAAAAACAGGATGTAATCGGGAAGTAATGAAATGTACACAGTACTCCCACCAGCAGAATGTGATGCATCTGAGGATAATAAGGATTAACTCAGGACAGTAAAAGAAAGTAATTATGTACACATACTGCACCACAGAAAAGGAGTGCAGCTCTGGGGATAAAAAAGGATGCAACTCAGGATCATACAGGAAATAATGTAGTACACGTGACTGCCCCGCAGAATAGTGATGCAGCCGGGGTAAAAAAGGAGAAATCGGTCAGTACAGGATAAGTAATGTTGTACATAAAGCACCAGCAGAAAGGAGTCAGCTCTGGAGGATAATACAGGATGAACTCAGGATCAGTATAGGATAAGAAATTATGTACAGTGACTGCACCGCAGAATAGTAGCGCACTCTGGAGGATAATACAGGAGAAAACTCAGGCTCAGTACAGGATAAGTAATGTATGTACACAGTGACTGCACCAGAGTCGTAGGATGTTCCTCTGAGCTCCAGCTCTGTATAGATTTTTTTGGCAGTTCATAACATATTTCCTATATCTGATATGTAGTTAGCCATAGGCCTCAGAGCTGCAGGCTATCCTTCACCTGGGCCTGAGACCTGCCTTCAGATACCCTAACCAAGGCAAAATGGCAGCAACAACAATAAAAATCCAGACGTGGGATGTAACATCTGCCATAACAGAAGCCTGAATCAGTACAGCCGTGTCTAGGGAGAGGCAGACAGCTTCTCTTACATATGGCCATTAGTCACGGCTGGGAGATCAATGCATATATTGATTTGAGATAAGAATAACCTCCTTCAAGGTGAAACCTCTTACAGCGATACTCCCATGGCTGAGACGGAGATCTGTCTGCAGTACACCACTACACAGATAGGGGGCAGGCAAGTCCAGGGCACCTGAGGCGTAAGACTGTCAATAACAGCAGTCACTGATCTGTCATTACCATGTACATGACATTGGCTGCTGGAGCTAAGCAGACTGTGAGATCAGAAATGGCGCCACCATTCCTGTGGTTTGTGTCTGGTACTGCAGCTCAGTCTCATGACAATGAGCTTCTCCTTTCTATCAGAAACCAACCGTGTTTTATTAATCTTATACAGCCCCTAAAAGGTGACATAGTGATAAAGGTTGAATAATACCCTGTAGCTGTGACCCTTAATCTGTGGCTCTTTAGCTATTGAAAAACTACATCTCCCAGCATGCCCTGGAAACCAAAGATAGTTCTGCAATAACTGGAGGAGCACAGGTTGGGGATCACTGCCGTATAGCGTCGCCGTGGGGGAAATATGAAGGTCGGGTATAGTAAGCTCAACTCCAGGGATGTTGTATTAGGAGTTGGGGTTGTTCCTTAAAGGGGTTGTCTCACTCCATTGCTTCATCTCCCCTCAGTCCTGTTTTCTTGGTTTCATTTTGAATTCAGGGGCGTGTTTACTGGCTTCTACTAGGCTGCAATGGAAGCCAGGTCTGTAGCTATAGCAACCAGTGCTGGCAGCCTATCAGGAGAGATCAAACAGGTCTGTAGCTATAGCGACCAGTGCTGGGCAGCCTTTATCAGGAGAGATTGAACAGGTTCGTAGTTTATAGCAACCAGTGCGGCAGCCTGTCAGGAGAGATTAAGAAAGGTCTGTAGCTATAGCGACCAGTGCTGGCAGCCTATCAGGAGAGATCAAACAGGTCTGTAGCTATAGCGACCAGCACTGGCAGCCTATCAGGAGAGATTGAACAGGTCTGTAGCTATAGCAACCATTGCTGGCAGCCTATCAGGAGAGATTAAGCTGGTCTGTAGCTATAGCGACCAGTGCTGGCAGCCTATCATCAGAGATCAAACAGGTCTGTAGCTATAGCGACCAGCACTGGCTGCCTATCAGGAGAGATCGAACAGGTCTGTAGCTATAGCGACCAGCGCTGGCAGCCTATCAGGAGAGATCGAACAGGTCTGTAGCTATAGCGACCAGCGCTGGAAGCCTATCAAGAGAGATCGAACAGGTCTGTAGCTATAGCGACCAGCACTGGCAGCCTATCAGGAGATATCAAAAAGGTCTGTAGCTATAGCAACCAGTGGTGACAGCCTATCAGGAGAGATTGAACAGGTCTGTAGCTATAGTGACCAGTGCTGGCAGCCTATCAGGAGAGATCAAAGAGGTCTTTAGCTATAGCAACCAGTACTGGCAGCCTATCAGGAGAGATCAAACAGGTCTGTAGCTATAGCAACCAGTGCTGGCTGCCTATCAGGAGAGATCAAACAGGTCTATAGCTATAGCAACCAGTGCTGGCAGCCTATCAGAGATTGAACAGGTCTGTAGCTATAGCGACCTGAGGAGCTGATGCAGCCCATACAAGAGGGGATATCTAGGAATAAGTAGAACACTGTTAATGGACACATATTGCAAAGTGACTTGTTTTTGCAAGATCTTTAACAAAAAGCAGCGATCCTTGTAGTGAGACAACCCCTTTAAACATAATCTCTATCCCTGGAAGCTGAGATTGGAGATTCTGTTTGCAGGTTCATGAAACTGGAGAAGTTATTGGCTTAGAGTTAAAGGGGGGGCAGACATGTTATAGAAAGTAAATTATCTTCTTGCCTGCTGTTTATGTATAATCTATGCCAGACTTGTACAATTTAGCAGGGGGTGGGGGCCAAAACCGCTTGGGAACACCCCTAGAAGGCCGCGGACCGTGCCCCGGAAGAACTGGCAATGCCCTTGAATTGACTGGGAATGTCTTCAGACTGGAATGCCCCCAAACCAACCGGGAACATCCATTTTGGCCTAGGGCCCACAGGTAGAGTTGATTCTAAGGGCTCACCAGTTGAGCTATTTCTGGGCCCACCAGTAGAGTTAGGGCAGGTCCCCACGGCACGGGTTTTCGGCCGGTTGTTCAGCCGGTTTGCGGTTTTTCAGACCGCCTGAAAAACCGGCCGAAAATGAGCACAATTGTGCTCTAGGGAAAAAACCCTTTGCAGCAGTTCCCACTCCCACGGGTTTTCCGCCCGGCGGTTTTGCCGCCGAGGGTCCGGCAGCAAAAAATTGGAGACGCACCTTCTTCCGTCCGGTTTTCCGACGGTATCTGTGCTTCTCACTGGGTGGGGGGGAGGGCTCATCGCGGAGAAAAGCCGTCCCCCCCGCGGCCGTGGGGACTGCCGCAAAACAGGACAAATACCGGCCGGTATTTGTCCTGTCCCGTGTAAACGCGCCCTACAGCTACTATAAGTGAATGTACCTGCCTCCTATACTCTGCATCTTGCTTTTTGCCTCTATTTCTCTGCTTTTTTGCCTCATCTGAGGATATATATGCAGTTAAAGAACAACTTCAGGTATATCATGCTCAGGGGCCCACCGGGGGTTCCCCTATTCCCCTGCGGGCCAGTCCCTGTCTGCATTTTGGGACAGGGTTTATGCAAACCATGCCGCTCTAGGGTCCAGTTTGCAGGTAGTCCGCCAGCCGAATCTTGTGCCGGCCCAATCTATGCCTCTTCCACCCACCTTTCCTTCTGTCATGGGCTCCATTTTCTTAGGGTGGTCCCCGAACGACTGCTCGATGTAGGGACAGCTGGCGACGCTCTGGGGCCGTGCGGGTCCTTCAAGTAAATTAGAATTCGTATTAGATTTTCATACACATAATACAATATAATCAGGACACCGCTGCCTCTAATCCCAGAGGAGGACGGCGAAGAACTGGCAGATAATTAACAATGAAAGCCTTAATGAGACACATTATCTAAGGAGGAACAAAATTTACAATGCGCACCGTCTAGTCTATAGCGGAGGGGGACACACAGGACATCAGCACCGAGGAGCTGCCATTCACAGGTCACAAGGCAGGAGGAATAACAAACGCTACAGAGATTCAGATTAGCAATGCAGGGGGATAAGGGCATGCACTGACTAGGAGGGGTAACTAGCTACAAGTCACACGGGAGTACAGGACAAGGCAGAAGAGTAGAGACTATGAGCAGGAGAGAATTATAAACCAGGATGTACTGTTAGTACGGAATTAGGATTATCCTGTAGTCCACTGGATTAGACCCAAAGCAGGGTTTAAGGGTTAAGGAACGAGCAATGCGGATTTACTGTAAAACAATGGCCTAGGCGTATTTACCATAAAGAGGACCTGTGCCACGCCCCTCAGGGAGTATTGGGAGTACTCCCGCGGGGCCCCAATAAATAAAGGGGGCCCACTTATATCATTGGAGCAGGGGTCCAGATGATTCTGGTTGAGACCCTGAGATTACTTGTTACATCTCCTGACAGGTCTGTTTTAGTAAATCCTTGTGATATAACAATCCTGCGCCTCTTCTTCCCATAACTCGTGCTGTTCCTCTTTTATTCCCCCCTCAAAACACAATTAATGGGAAAGGCGCGGATTGTAGGAGGAAAAACAAGGAACAGCACTTTAAGAGAGGCGCAGGAGCAAAAACAGAGGAAAAGCACAGAGTTATAGGAAGAGGCTGCGGGGGGAATAACAGAGAAAAAACAGTTATGGGGAAAGCTGCAGGGTTTTGGGGAAAACAAGGAACCACAGAGTTTTTGGAGAAGGGCTGCAGGAGGGAAAAACAGAGGAACAAAGAGA
>JAODAL010032542.1:0-46811 GCA_025379985.1 Phyllomedusa bahiana | reverse complement strand
TAATACATAAAAACGTAGCGCTCTATTCATCTGGATACATAATATATAAAACGCAGCGCCCTGTCATCTGGATACATAATACATAAAACGCAGCGCTCTATATAATTTGGATATATAATATATAAAACGCAGCGCTCTATGTCATCTGGATACATAATACATAAAACACAGCGCTCTATGTCATCTGGATACATAATACATAAAACGCAGCGCTCTGTCATCTGGATACATAATACATAAAACACAGCGCTCTATGTCATCTGGATACATAATACATAAAACGCAGCGCTCTATGTCATCTGGATACATAATATATAAAACGCAGCGCTCTATGTCATCTGGATACATAATATATAAAACGCAGCACTCTATGCAATCGATACATAATATATAAAACGCAGTGCTCTATGTCCAACTGATACATAATTACATAAAACACAGCGCTCTATGTCATCTGGATACATAATATATAAAACACAGCGCTCTATGTCATCTGAACATGAATATAAAAACACAGCGCTCTAATGTCATCTGGGATACAAAATATATAAATAACGCAGCGCTCTATTGTCATCTGATTACATAATATATAAAACGCAGCGCTCTATGTCATCTGGATACATAATATATAAAACACAGCGCTCTATATGATTTGGATATATAACATAAAACGCAGCGCTCTATGAATCTGGATACATAATATATAAAACGCAGCTCTCTATGTAATCTGGATATATAATACATAAAACGCAGCGCTCTATATAATTTGGATATATAATAAATAAAACGCAGCGCTCTGTGATATGTATACAGAATAAAAAAAAAGCAGCGCTCTCTGTCATCTGGATACATAATATATAAAACGCAGCGCTCTATGCCATCTGGATACATAATACTAAAACGCAGCGCTCTATGATCATCTGGATACATATACATAAAACGCAGCGCTCTGACAACTGTGATACCATAATATATAAAAAGCAGCGCTCATATAATTTGTGATATATAAATATATAAAACGCAGCGCTCTATGTCATCTGGATACATTATACATAAAACGCAGCGCTCTATGTCATCTGGATACATTATACATAAAACGCAGCGCTCTATGTCATCTGGATACATAATACATAAAACGCAGCGCCTCTGCTCATCTGGGATACTAATATAATAAAACGCAGCGCTCTATGTCATCTGGATACATTATACATAAAACGCAGCGCTCTATGTCATCTGGATACATTATACATAAAACGCAGCGCTCTATGTCATCTGGATACATAATACATAAAACGCAGCGCTCTATGTCATCTGGATACATAATATATAAAATGCAGCATTCCTGTAACTCATCTACTAATGCAGTCGGCCCCTACCTAGAAAAATCAGGTGCAGCTCCCACTCCTGTCCCTAGTAATGGCTGCCATGGGCTTACTGTATGGACTAAATATGGAGTCAGTCATGTGACCCCAGGGATCAAACATTAACAGGTCACATGACCCCTATGGGGTAACGGTATACACAGCGTCATGTGACCCCAGGATCAGTCAGTAACCAGTCACATGACCTTTGTGATAACTGTATAGACTGAACACAGCATCATGTGACCCCAGGGTCAGTCAGTAACAATTCACATGACCCTTATGGGGTAATGGTATACACAGCATCATGTGACCCCGGGATCAGTCAGTAACAATTCACATGACCCTTATGGGGTAATGGTATACACAGTGTCATGTGACCCCGGGATCAGTCAGTCACAATTCACATGACCCTTATGGGGTCATGGTAGACACAGTGTCATGTGACCCCGGGATCAGTCAGTAACAGGTCACATGACCCTTATGGGGTAATGGTATACACAGCGTCATGTGACCCCCGGGGATCAGTCAGTAACAGGTCACGTGACCTCTATGGTGTAATGGTATGGACTGAACACAGCATCATGTGACCCCGGGGATCAGTCAGTAACAGGTCACATGACCTCTATGGGGTAACTGTATACATTGAACACAGCGTCATGTGACCCCGGTGGAAATAATGATGGAACAATTACTATTAATATGGTCATTCTAGCAGCTTTTTACCTGTGTGTAGTTATTGTAGAACCATTGTCTCCAAAGGGAATATGTCGCCATTTTGTTTTTCCCTTATTAAATCAAGCCCGTGATCCATATTCTTTTCCTCTCGGTCGTTTTTATTTTCTGATTGTAGATTTCTCTATTCAGCCGTCTAAATTACAAAATGGTGGGGAAGACATTCATGCTCTGCACTGCTTTAAACAGCAGTCAGAGAGATACTTTACAAGTAGCTTCATCACATAAGTATTTTTAAGACAGTCTGTCCGATAGACGTTGTATATGAGAGTTTACACCACTGTGAAGGAGGGTAGAGGGGAGCTGTGACATCTCCTCTTGTGAACTGTGGAGTCCCTGTGTTATCTGCACACAATGGTGTCTCTTTTCAGTGTGACCCTGCTCTTTACTTATATATGAGCAGACAACTGAAAATCTTTCTGTACAGAACCGGAAGTGTCAGACTATTATTAGGCTAGTGACCAAAGTGAAACTGCAAGAACTTCAAGAAATTATTAAAAAAAATATACTGAAAGGGATCGTTGAAAGTTTAAAAAAGACAACCAGAAAATTCAAAAAAATGTGTTTTAACATAAAAATGGAAGTTAAACAATAAGGTCATGTTTTTTGATGACACCTTCCCTTTAAGGGATGTCAAAATGTTAATAAAGATAGCTGTAAAAAAATGCAAAGCAGAAAGATAAGACTGAGAAAAGAATGTGCAGGTTCTTCTCCACAGAAACTAATTAGTACATGATTAAGACGCATGCTGGATGTGGTAATACGTGAAAGTTCTGCTCACTCCATGCACTACTGTATACCTGATATACCAGTGGTGCACCTGACCGTGAGTGTGACGCATGATAAGACACCACTGTTACCTGGATACCAGGGTCATATGACCTGTCTGGTGGTCGCATGATAAATCTGCTGGAGGTATAATAACTGGATAGTTTCGTGCTCCTTCCATGCACTCTGTTTACCGAACCCGGATACCAGGGTCACATGACCTGTGTTGTGGTCACATGACCTGTGTAGTGGTCACATAAGACACTGCTGTTACCTGGATACCAGGGTCACATGACCTGTGTGGTGGTCACATAAGACACTGCTGTTACCTGGATACCAGTGGTCCACATGACCTGTTGTGGTGTTCACATGATAAGACAACCACTAGTTACCTGGATACCGGTTTCACATGGACCTGTGTGGTGTTCACATGACAAGACACTACTGTTTACCTGGATACCAGAGGTCACATGACCTGTGTGGTGGGTCCCATGACTAGACACCTTACTGTTGACCTGGATACCAGGGTCACATGACCTGTGTGGGTCTTGCACAATACATGACCATACACAACTGGTACCCTTGATACCAGAGGTCACATTGACCTGTGTGGTTGGTCACATGACAAGACACTACTGTTCCCTGGATACCAGGATCACATGAATTAAAACACTACTGTACCTGGATACTGGTGGGTCACATGAACCTTGTGGTAAACACATGATAAGAAACTACTGTACCTATGGATACCAGGGGTCACATGATAAGACACTACTGTTACCCTGATACAAGGGGGGGCCCCCCCCCCCCCCCCCCACATGACCTGTGGGTGGTCGTCACATTATAAGACACTGTTGTACCTGGATAACCGGGGTCACATGACTTGTTGGTGGTCACATGATAAGAACACTGCTGTTACCCTGGAGACCAGGGTCAACATGACCTGTGTGGGTGGTCACAATGATAAGACTGTAGTGGTGATCACAATGATAAGACACTACTGGTTGTAATAGAAAGTAGCTCAAAAGGGCTATCCTGTCCTTGTGGGTTCAAATTATCTTTAAAAATAACAAAGGTGCACCGAGAAGAACATCACAACATGCCCGTTGCCTGCAATGAAAGTGCTTTCGATGTTTTATTCACAAAATGGTGGTTTTTTTTTTATACCTATTTGCAAATGAGTAGATAAGAAGGCTCACTGTACCCGGCTGTGAGGGTCTAGTTGGCACGTCCCTTATCGTGATGGAACCACTTCCTCACAGCTTCAGGAATGTCCTGAACACATGGTGTAACTTCTGACTAGCGCCATCTTGGATTACACGTCGATCTAGTACAAACTACTAAACAGGCAGCCATATTAGTTTAACGACAATTTTAATGACAAAAAAAATACTCATACAGCTTTTACATGCTGTATTATATAATGTTGCCTATTATGTATATATAAATATATGTAAGTATATGTGAGTATATAATAACTAATACATTAAAATAGAGACACAAAGGATCACACATATATAACCTGTGTTCCCATCCACAACAGTCCCCCCCTTGAGACTTGTTCTCTATTTTATATCTTCTCCCTATCCTCTTTCCCTATTCTTGTCTGTTTTGCGGAAGTACTCGTCGCCCCAACAAGGGCGGGCACGGCCCCATAGTCCCACTATACGCCCTGAGCTCAACTCCTAACACTTTTATGTCTAATTCATTGATGAGACGTGCGGTTTCAGAGGGGAGTAATGACTTTCTGGAGCACTTCTTGACGTCAATGGTCACTCATGGAATAAGTGTCCTTAAATGTCCACATCATCAAAGGAGTCCAGGGCTTTGGACAGCTGAAGGGTGGGTAGTGTCGCTGTCATCATATAGGCCAGGCCGTGGACGAAACTGTTTCATCAAGATGGGAGTAGTCTGGTCCACACTTTCACAAATAGTTTCTCAAACAAGGGAGAACACAACAGACCAATTTCAGAGCAAGTAAGTAGCAAACACAATCAATATGGCCCAATACCTATCTGGGCAAGCATTCCCTTTGCCAACCCTTAAACCATGAAGTGACCCCCACGAAGCTCCCAGGGGTGATCTATGGCCCTGAGTTAACCTTGAAATTATTCTGAGAGGATCATCAGCTTATCTAATGGCCCCCACAGTGACCTTCCCATGATCGGTCCTGTATTATCTGTGATAAAAGTACAGCAGTGTAATTGCCTGGGTAACCGTGATTATCATAGCCAGAGATTAAAACCCAGCGGCCACCTGGTTCCTATGCCTAAAACTCATCATGGACCCCCCTTGGCCTCCTATAGCCAATAAATATACCACATGGGGGTCGAAGCTTGCGATTTGGAGGCTTTCCTTTCCTTCCGGGTCTGATTGTGTTCACTATCGTCTCTTGACCCCTCAACCTCATATATTGACTCCCATGTCGTATATGCCATCCATACAGTCCCTGCTGAGGGTCTCAATAGCTAGCCGTTAGGGTACATGCTTTCTCCTGTACTTCCCTGTACTCTCGACAGTTCCTGTCTATTGTCACCTTATTCTAGTAATTATGTGTTTTCCCTGTTTATCTTTCCTATTTAAGGCAGTCCTCTGGTCTATCCACCCCCAGTCATTCCCTGTGTTCCAACCCAAAATCTCCGGGGGCTGGGCGATCTTGCAGTGGTAAGCGTGGATCCGTTGGTGCTTCTCCTCCACCTTGAACAGATGTGGTCGTGTCAGCAGGACTTGTGTACGCCCCCTCAAACCTCGGCTCTAGGGTTTAACACACAAACTTCTTCACGTAGAATCCCAGTCCTCCCAGGCTGTAGAGTAATGAAGCAGCAACGTCTAAGTCTGGAATGGAAAACTCTAGAAAGCTTAGCGACTACTCTTTAAACCACTGCAGTCACATAAGAGTCATAGCATCGTTTGGTAGCTACAACTCCTGAGGAAAATAGCACCTAGCCTTGGGGCACTGCCATAAACTAGACTCAAGGGCGAGAGAGAAACTATCCCGGGGCGTGTGTTCCTGACTCTCAACCAAGCTATGGGCAGACTGTCTGGTCAGGGCATGACTGTTTCTCTCGCCACTTTTTGCGTCCATGCTTTCAGAGTCCCGTTCCATGTGCCCATTGCACTACAGCTGGGTATAGCGCCCATGGCAAGCAGGGTCGCCTCCCTACTCCATATAGCCCATCTTCTTCGTTCTTCTTGGCTCCCTTCTTTTCCAGCTTTCCTGTTCTACTCAGTGGACACTTGTTCCTGCATCTTGGCCCAGCAATGCTCCTTGCGGGTTGGTGCGAGTTTTCCTCCTGCCCAACTAACAGCTGACGGCTTGCTTCCCCTTTCTTCTCACCTCCTGCGCCTGTGTGGCTGCTTTGGTCAGCCAATGTTTTTCAACTTTATGTATCAGCATTCCCAATTGCCTTCCATTTCTAGTATAGCCACTGTCCGCGGCAGCAGCAAGTGCATCCCATCAGGACCTGAATGGCTGTGTCCATGTTTCAATGGTTTCCCGCGCCGTGAGAAAAAAAAATCCTTGTGCTTTCCAAAAAGTTTCCAAAGTCATGGGCGACCCCCCCGAAGCGTATCATGAGTCCGGTACATATGTTGGCCCGTTTTGCCCTCTGCCAAACCTCATCTTGCCGTCTTCTTGGGCTGACATATGCAATGGCAGACTTCTTGCTCCCCAACACTGCGTTGATGTGCACACGGCGCTATCCCGTATGAAATCTTCCTGCCAACGGTCTGGCAAATCTGGATCCATCCACAAAAAGAACCATATCCGGGTTCAAATGAAAAAATCTCCATCTTCATGACTTCAAAGCAATCATGGCTTTCTGTCAGTGCAACCCAGGATTCTTCGATTCCTCTTCATCCTCCATTCCCCCTTTTTGGAGGAAGGTTGAAGTAAGGTTGCTGAAATGAAGAAACACAACAGCGCAGCAAGAGTGGAACGTTATCCGGCAGAGGCGAGAACACTGAAGCCATGAGACGCTGATGAGAGATGTTTGCGGTAAAATGGCGTAGAATGTCACGTGGAGCCAGAAGATGATGGAGTGGTCCCGACTAACAATATCCGCTGTTTTAATCCAGCAGCACTGTGGGCTGCAGCTACAGCCTGTTAAACCGGAAGGTCCCTCCCCTTGCAGCTGGGTCCCTAGTCCTTGCAGAGTAGTACTCCAACGTGGTCTGTTTCCGGCCCTGCCATGGCCCTGTGCTAGAACTACCAGGGCCATTCCTTTTCCCTTTCCGATACAAAAAGCTGAAGGTCTTTCTGGTAGGGCCGTGGATTGCCTAAGTGCAGGAGCAACTGGCAAAATAGCTTTTTTTCTTCAAGCTTCCCCTGGGAAAGAACCACCCCCCCCCCCTCCACCGCCCCCCTTTTTTTTTTAACCCCCCCCCCGCACTTAAAGCCCCAAATTTCCACCCTATGTTCCCGCCCCCCCCCCCCGCCCAAAAAATCACAAGGGGGTGGGAAAAAAGGGGGTAAACAGTTTTTTATTGGGTTTTTCCCACGCGCCCACCATCCCCCCCTCCTTCACTGCCCACACCAGATTTGCACAGAGTGGATATCCCGTCCTATGGATGCTGGGGCTTCAGGAATAGGAACAGATATCATCAGAATAGGGTTTGAGTATCTGGGCCTTGTGTGTTCTCCTCCTCTTGAATTTGGCAGGGGGGGGCCAGTGTCCTGCTCTTTTTGCAGTTTTCAAGCAAGGTAAGCGGTGGTCTTGGCTTGTAAGCTTCCAGGGTCCTTCACATACGTCAGCCACCAGCCCGGAGCAGGCCTTTCATATCACACATATCCCGCAGGCAGGTTGATCTCAATGCCTTTTGCCACTAGGAGCACCGTATCAACTGGTAGAGTCTTGTACTTCAGGCCGAACCACTCTTCAGCTGCATGCTGATGGGTTCCAACAGCCAACCACAAAGGCAACTGGTCAGCATCCGAGCATGCGCTTCTCAAAAGGAGAGAAAATCCTAAATCGAGAGAACATCTGAGTTATCCCGTGCATATTTCTCCATCATGTTTTCCCCCTTTATCCGAGTGAAGTCTGTCAGTGTCAAGGCTTGGTGTCTGAAAAGTCCTGTCCACCAGCCCATTGTTTTCATTCAGCTGTTCACGAACATTACAATCTGGAGGCAGCAGTGAGCCTCAATCCATGATCTGAACGGCTTGGATGAGGATTTAGGTCCAAAAATGGGCCCCGTATGAAATCCCCTGCTTTAACCTCTGTGACAAGGGACCATAAAATCCTTTCTAGATTTTGTCTTTCATAATCTTGCACTATCCTTCCTGTATAGGGCATAGGTTGTTTATCAGGTCCCCCGGCAATTTCACCAGTTTAAGACAGAGGCCTTGACTCAGTGAGTATGTAACAAATATGTTCATGCCTTACGCACCGCCTCCTCCCTTGCAGTGAGGCTTTTTAAGATTAAGAGGGGGTCTGCCGTAGCCAATTCCTGAGCCCTCTCCACTGGGTCAGCTGACATGCTCCTCCAGGTCTTTCCCGGGTGTGCTTTGCAGTGGGATCAGCCTGGTGTGTCCCCTGCAGCAGCAAGCAGAATATTTTGCTCTGCTTGTTCGATGAGCTCATCCACTCATTCTTTCCTCCCTCCCTTCTCCCTGTAGTACCCTCATGCTGTTAGAGCCTGCTCCCACTGTATCTTCTCCATCCCAGCTACCATGGGTTCCTTCCACTGTAGGGCTGGCTGGTCGGTCCACCATAATATCCTCAGTATCTGCATCCATCGATTTGACATACAGTGCTATGGGGCTACCATCTTGGTTCCAGAAGCTGTTAACCCCCCCGGAAGGGCGGCATTAACCCAGAAGGTAGAGAGATGTGACATCCTAGATTGTGGAGCATTATGCGGGGCTGGAGTAGGAAGTGACATGGAAGGAGGCGGGGTGCAATGGCACTAAGATTCAGGTAGCCTGGTGTTCTGGGCAGGGCTGGAGCAGTAGGTGTGGTTACAGGGGGCGAAGGTGACTCTGTGGACACAGGTGAGCGTATCCTGGAGCGTGTTCCCTATTGTTGCAGCAGTTTTTTGTCTAAACCCCTGACTTTGCTCTCCACCCCCAAGACAAGGTCCTCAGCATCCGATTACAGGGCCGTCCGCGGCACAGTTAATTTCACATTCCTTTGTTTCAGAAACTTCTCCTGGGGATGAATACGACTGCAGCTGCACCCCCAGTGGCCCCACCCTTTTCTTTATGAATCCATCTAATTACACTGTACCAGGATTCAGCCATTAACAACATTCCAAAATCCTGTCAATCTACTTCTTTCGGTATACCCTGCGAGACATTTTCCATTCTCTTATTCACAACAAACTTTCTGAGGTCTTAATCACACTTCAGCACTTGCAATTCTTCACTACTTCCTTCCTACAACAAATGAGACACTTCTCTAAACTTTCTTATACACTAAAACCAGCAGATGGCGCTGTGGCACTAAACTCAAAACTCACATACCAAAACTTCTTTGTTATCTATCTGCAAGACACACACACACACACAGCGACAGACTTGTATCAAAATGTTAAAAAACCGATTTCATCCAGCTGTGCTCAGCTTTTCCTCTACACAAGGAAAGCCTGAATTCATGATACCACGTTCAAATGAAATCTCAATTTATCACAAGATGCTTTTTTTCCTCCAAGCCAGCGTGACCATCCCTCCTGCTCCCACCCGCAGTACTTAGAACTCCCTGTTACTCCCAGGGGAGATTTCTCATAAACCACCGAGCATTTCTGCTGCTGTTCTCAGCTGGCTTAACACTTCGCGTCCCACTCCTGCTTTTCAAATCAGTTTCAAAACAATCATATACACATACAACAGAAAAATACCCCACAATGAGTTAATTTGATAGTTCCATAGGTCAATAGCATGGGCCGACTGTTACCTGTCAGTGTGATCTAACATTAACCGATGACAAAACTGCAGCAGCCACTAGACAAAGCGATCTGCCGGATAACAAAGTAAAAACTCTACTTTACCCCGGGACAATATTCAGAAGAGTGATGGCCTCCTTTATCTCTCATCTTCGTCTGCCAGTAGAAGCGCACCAGTTTCCAGTTTTTTCGTTAAATAAATCAGATCCACAGCCCATGCCCCACGTTGGCGCCATCTGAATAAAAGTAGCCTCAAAAGGAGCTATCCTGTCCTTGTGGGGGTTCAAATTATCTTAAAAATAACAAAGTGGTGCACCGAGAAAAGAACATCACAACATGCCTTGCTGCTATG
Organism: Phyllomedusa bahiana; assembly: GCA_025379985.1. NCBI lineage: Eukaryota > Metazoa > Chordata > Amphibia > Anura > Hylidae > Phyllomedusa > Phyllomedusa bahiana. The sequence goes on along the minus strand of JAODAL010032542.1, from coordinate 36,713 downwards.
AATAGTGCCTTTCTGAATTTTTGTGTTGTGTTTTTATATTCACAAAATGGTGGTTTTTTATAGCCCTTTTGCAAATGAGTAGATAAGAAGGCATCACAATGGTGACCGTGGCTGTGATGGTCTATTGGCACTTCCTTATCTATGGACCACTCCTCACAGCTTCAGGAAGTCTGACACAAGGGTGTAACTTCATGACTAGGGCGCCAATCTTGATACAGACGATCTTATACAAACTACTACAGGCAAGCTATTTGTTAAACACAAATTACAAAAATAATACATCCAGCTTGTTACAATCTGTATTATATAAAGGGTGTGCCTATTATTATAGATAATATATGTATTTATAATGTGAGGTAAATTAATAACATAATACATTAAAATAGAGACACAAAGGATCACACATATATAACCTTTGTTCCCATCCACAACACTGTTACCTGGATACCGGGGTCACATGATGAGACACTACTGTTACCTGGATACTGGGGTCACATGATAAGACACTACTGTTACCTGGATACCGGGGTCACATGTTAAGACACTACTAACGTTTAACCTGTGGATACCAGGGGGTCACAATGACCCTGTTGGTGGTCACATGGTAAACACTCTGCTGTTTACTGGAGTACCAGGGTCCAATACCCTGTGTGGTGATCCACATTAAAAGACTCTACTGTTACCTGATACCATGGTCACATGACCTGTGTTGGTGGGAGTTTACATGATAAGACCGGCTGCCAGGTGGTGGTACTACTGGAGAAGTTCTGCTCCTTCATACACTACTGTTATCTGGATACTGGGGTCACATGACCTGTGTGTTGGTCACATGATAAGACACTACTGTTACCTGGATACCGGGGTCACATGATGAGACACTACTGTTACCTGGATACCGGGGTCACATAAGACAAGACACTACTGTTACCTGGATACCGGGGTCACATGATAAGACACTACTGTTACCTGGATACTGGTGTACACATGATAATGACACTACCTGTTTACCTTGGATACTAGGTCCACATGGACCTGTTGTGGTGGTCAACAGGATGATAAGACACTACTGTTACCTGGATACCAGGGGTTACATGGCGCCCCATAACCATGTGAAAAGCACTACAATCAGAAAGTAGAAATAGATTTTTTAAAAAATAAAAAAAATGCTTAAAGGGGATGTATCGCCTTCAACCAGTTCTCGCGTTTTCTTTGAAGCTTGATTCTCTCAGTTCCTGAAATCCAGGGGCGTTTCTTTCCCTCCCAGCTGGGTGTTTAACTGAAGGGGGATGACATCATCCCCCCCTTCACTGTTTGTGCTCACTCCTGAGTCAGTGTGCTCTCCTCCCATCTCTGTCTGAGTCCACATGTAACTGTCCTCTCCCTATGCAGTCTTATTTTGTAAGAGCTGTTTACTATACCACAGGCCTGCATTCAAGTCTAGACAGTCTTCTATGAACTCAGAGCACTGATCTTCGTCTCTCTCGACAGCTGAGGTTTGTTACAGTTAATCCAGTCTTCTATGAACTCCTCCAGAGTACGACAGATCTGTCCTCCCATCTTTGCTTACACATGGCAACCACGCACAATTCTGCTGTTTTCTGATTGGTAGAAAGCAGCTGCAGTGTTACTGTGGAGCTGCTGGCTGTGCAGAGTGAAATTGTTGCCGGCCCCTTATTCTGAGTGAGAGGCAGGAATGCGCACTCCTGTGAATACGACCGGGGGCCGGACAGAGTGTAAAATAGTAGAGCCGGCAGCCAATGAAATGAAAGGAGGTGGAATCTGACTGGCACCAGGGAACAGTGTTTACAGAAAACCAAGATAAGGCAGACTGTGAAAACAAGACAGCTCTGCTAATGACATCCAATTGCAAAGTTGCTTGTTTTCACTGTCCCCTTCTTCTGAAGACCATTTAATGAAATGATACAACCCCTGTAAGGGCTGGGTGGAGCTGGGGAGCAGGGTGAAAGCAGGGTGGAGTCTGGGGGCAGGGTGCAGCCAGGGGGGCAAGGGGAAGCAGGGTGAAGTCTCGGGCACAGGGTAGAGGCAGGGTGGGGGGGGGGGTGGCGCAGGGTGGAGTCTGGGGGCAGGGCATGGTGGAGTGGGGTCATAGTGGAGTCTGGGGACAGGGTGGATTCGGGTCAGGGAGTCCAGGGTGGAGTTCTGGGCAGGGTGGAGTTTGGGTCAGGCTAGGGTCAGGGTGGAGTCTGGGGGCAGGGTAGGGTCAGGATGAAGTATGGGGGCAGGGCAGGGTCAGGGTGTAGTCTGCGGTGAGGGCAGGGTCAGGATGGAGTCTGGGGGTAGGGGCAGGGTGGAGTCAGCGCAGGGTCAGGGTGGAGTCTGGGGGCAGGGCAGGGTCAGGGTGGAGTCTGAGGGCAGGGTCAGGGTGGAGTCTGAGGGCAGGGTCAGGGTGGAGTCAGGGCAGGGTCAGGGTGGAGTCTGGGGACAGGGCAGGGTCAGGGTGGAGTCTGGAGGCAGGCAGGGTCAGGGTGGAGTCAGGGGTCAAGATGGAGTCTGGGGTCAGATCAGGGTGGAGGCTTTCTGATGTTTTTCTTCCATTCACCGTGGAACTTACTTTTAACGTGTTGGTTTTTTTTTGCAGGAATATTTTTTCGATTCCAAAGTCCTGACGGATGGGGAGCTGGCTCCTAACGATCGGTGCTGCCGGGTGTGTGGAAAGATCGGCCACTACATGAAGGATTGTCCCAAGCGAAGGAGGTAAGATAAAGCCTCCTGCATCGCTTTCTGGTCAAACTCCAGTCACTTCGGTGCTTGCATAGAAGGAAAAGGGGTCGTACAAGATTACAGAGCAAAACCCAGCATCATCTCCGTCCACTGGTGTCTGGTATTGAAGAGGAAATCTGCAATACCGGGCTCGACCCATGGACAGGGGTGGCGCTGGTTCTGGACCAAAGCAGCCGTGTTTTCCTAAACCTGGACAATCCTTTTAACAGCTCTACCCACCTCTGCATGCCAACATCAATTGCATCGACAACAGAAAAGCAGCAGCTTTGGAAATCGCATTAATTGAAAGTTGTCCTCAGCCCGTTTTTATTGTCCCTGGCACTCCTGTGCATACCGTTTTTGAACCCCATAGAAACAAACAAAATCTGTGTGGTCTCCCCCGCAGTCACACTGCCGTGCACTTGTCACCTACCTCTTCGTAGCACCCATTTATTAGATTAGCAGAAAGTAGGGGAGATGGATCAGACTGCGCAGCTTGTTACCATGGAGCCACATAGCTTTGCAGAGGAGCTGTAGACGCGAGACGAGAGGGAGGTGTTAGAGAATCTGCAGAGTTGCGGATGCATTGGAGTCATAGAAATAATTTGGGGGTGAAGTTCAGAGGGCGTAAAACATGTCCGTGGTTGGTTCCCAGGGTGAAGAAGAAAGAGAACGAGAAGGATGATGAGAAGGACAGTAAAGAGGACGAGCGGGAGCTGCGAGAGAAGAGGTGCTTCACCTGCGGGGACGTGGGTCACGTCCGAAGGGACTGTCCGGAAAACGGCACAGCGCGGCCGAAGAACAGCAATGGGGGGAATAATACGGGACAGGGCCATGTTGTGAAGGGGATGAGGCCACACAGTTCAATGTCATGTACCAAGAACATTTTGTATAGTATAGAGATTAAGGGAGCAGAGGGTGTTATGGGCTACGGCCGGGGTATCCACTGAGGCCCCACAGTGGTCAGTAGAGCAGACGTAGTCCTAGTTGGGCTGGGTCTGCTGTGTTGCAGCGGTGTAGTCTTCATAGCAGGACATGGAGCAATAGGACTACGTCTGCTCTACTGATCGTCTGGAGAAAGATACCTCGGCCGCAGAGGGGGCAGTAGCACAGACATGGTCCCATTGGCCTATTTGCAATCTACCACTCTATCCTAGTGGCAGACTACACGGCCAGGAACAGAGCAGACGTAGTCCACTTAGTGCTACCTATGCTCTATTGATAACTATGGGGTTGTGGCAGCTACGTTGCAGTATCCATCGTGGTACCTTCTATGGTTCCCAGATGATCAGTACAGCAGACATAGTCCTATCACTCTATTGCCTGGAGGTATACTTGTTACCTGCTGGGTAGACTACACGGCCAGGAACAGAGCAGACGTAGTCCACCTAGTGCTACCTCTGTTCTATTGATAACTATGGGGTTGTGGCAGCTACGTTGCAGTAATCGTCTTGGTACCTTCTATGGTTCCCAGACGATCAGTACAGCAGACGTAGTCTTGTTGCTCTATTTCTTGGGGGTATACGCTTCACCTGCGGGGAAGGCTTCACGGCCAGGGACAGAGCAGCGGCTTCCTCTTCTCCAGCGAATACCTTGGACATAGCCCATAACACTGTGTGACCGGCGCCCATGTTTTACCCTCCCGTCCACATAACCAATGATATTTTCTCTCCTCAGCATCTCAGATCCTCAGCCTCATCGTTCCCCAGCCCGTCCTCGCCCCGATACAACAGATGGAGCGGCCGACACGCACACGACAGGCGTCAGAATCGGTGAGTGATAGTGAACGGAGCAACGGGACGGGTCACGGATGCAGGGTTCAATACGTGGCTCGCCAAAGCGAACCACAAAGGGGACTGGGCTCGCACTAACCTCGTCCAACTAAGGCAATCCCTGGCAGGACTGAGGCGGTCTCAGGGGATCCGGGGGGGGAGGGGGTTTCTGGATGGTTTTGGCCCTTGCTTCCTGCCATGTTATGCAGGTGTGTTTTTGACCTATGGCTATCCAACTATTGGGAGACTACAAGTTCCAGTAGGTCATGAGCAGCAGAAAGAGCTTCCCAACAGGTAGAAGGAAACTCCCATAGAACAGAATGGAGAACACAGCGCTCCCCTGTACTGGGAACTCCCATAGAACAGAATGGAGAGTTGCTATATTATAAAGCACATAAATTATTGCACTGTGTAATGGCGGTATCCGGAGGTCCCTCTCCGCTATATATCTTCAACTTCAATGTAGAACCACCTAATATATCAAGATTTTCTTTATGTAGTATTCAATATTCAATCGCAAAACATTCTCTATTGCTTTAAAATATTTGCATTTATTCAATTATCGACCAATTCTCAAATATTTTCCTTTCGATCACAGTACAAAATTGTACTTCCAATCAAAATTATGGCATATTAGATAAGAACATTCCTTACTATTTCTGACCAGTGTAAAGCAGTAAATTCTAGCTGTCCAGCCATCTTTTGTTTCGAGAGTAACTCCCTCTTTTGGTCAAGCATGAAAAAGAGGGAGTCTACCCTCGAAACGAGCGTACAATTCTACAAGGAAAAGGAATATGGCAGCTTTAGCTCCTAAGAGGCTGACATATTAAGAATTTACTTCTCTACACAGGGCAGAATAGTAAGAAGAACTTATCTATATGCCCCATAATTTTGATTGAAGATAATTTGTACTTTGATCAAAAAAACTTGAGAAAATTGTGATACGTGGTAAAAAATAAAATTGCAAAGATTTTAAAAGCAACTAGAGAATGTTTTGCGATGAATATTGAATACTACATAAAGAAAATCTTGATATATTAGGTGGTTCTACGTTGAAGTTGCAGAATGGAGAGTTGTGCACAAGCCAGACCGGATTTCCATCCTAGCGTGACAGTTTGCGGGGGGGTGCCCGTTCCGGATATCGTAGCGGGGGCCCCAAGTGGGGATGTGAGCCCTTATCAGAGGTGGAGAAAAACTATCTCTATACTGTCTGTGGTAAGTAAAAAGAGAAAAAAACAACAAAGGGGGCGCACAATAGTGAAGTAAGTTTGAATTCAAACAGATAAGAGTGAGATATGGATATGCTCACCTTCTGAGGTTGTGCTCCTGTTTTAGAGGCACAAGTCTCATATGCGCTTACGGGGCTTTTTGCAGTCCGTAGCCCTTAACACGGCAGCCATGGGTCTGGAGCGCTTCAACTTTCAGATGAACGCCAAGTTAAATATAGAAAACAAAGAAAAAAAGTGGCGGAGTCGGCGCATATGGAGATCCAAACAGAAGCTGGAGATGCCGACTAAAAAATACAAAATTTCGCTTTATTTTTCCAAAAAGTCCAGGGGTAGTATGGCCCTCCATAACCATTAAAGAAACTTATGACATAAAAAGCCACCGCTATTTCAATTCTGTATACCAGCGCTTTCTCAAGGGTAATAAAGGTTTATACAAACATGGGTATTTAAAAGAGCGATTCACATTCAATAGGCTGCTGGAGCAATCAATCACTTAAAACAGAACAATCCAATTTGTGGGCGCACCTATCAATCAAGTGTCATCACTGCTTACATCAAAAGGGAAAGAGATGGTGAACAACAGCTCGTCATAGGACAAGAGACGCATCAATCAAAACGTCAGTGGATAACCCTTAAGACATGTTCCCCACGTACAAAACGGGTTTTTTCGACGGTTTTTTCAGCCTGGTTTTGCGGTTTTTTCAGACTGCCTGAAAAAACGCCGATAATGAGCACAATGGTGCACTGGTGTAAAAACCTTGCAAACTGTCCCCAACTGCACGGGTTTTTTCCGTCCGGCTTTTTTTTTCCGGCGCAAAGCATGCAACAAGCACAATCTTCCGTCCAGTTTTCTGGACGAACCTGTGCTTTGTGAAGTGAAGGGGGAGGGCTTCATCGCGGAGAAAAGCCGTCCCCCCTGCGGCCGAGGGGACGGCCGCAAAACAGGAGAAGTACCGGCCGGGTAAACCGACTGGTATTTGTCCTCTGCAGTGGGGACGCAGCCTTAAAGTGGAAGAGATATTACGTGTAGTGAAATGATCAGATCGTGGTAAAACGGACAGATGGAAAAAATATATGTAAGTATGTAGATTAAACTTTATGTGGAAAAAAGAAAAGATCGGAATAAAAAGTATGTTGCTACTTGTTGTTCACTATCTCTTTCCCTTTTGATGTAAGCAGTGATGACACATGATTGATAGGTGCGCCCACAAATTGGATTGTTCTGTTTTAAGTGATTGATTGCTCCAGCAGCCTATTGAATGTGAATCGCTCTTTTAAATACCCATGTTTGTATAAACCTTTATTACCCTTGAGAAAGCGCTGGTATACAGCAAGAAACGCGTTGGCTTTTTATGTCATATGTTTTTAATGGTATGAGGGCATACTACCCCTGTACTTTTTAGAAATAAAGGACATTTTAATTTTTAGTCGGCATCTCCACGTGCGCCGGGTCTGCCACTTTTTTTCTTTGTTTTCTGTCTAGGGTAAGAGCGCCCCCTTAAGGCAATTGTTTGCCGAGGGCTTGTAGATCCTGCAGATATGGCCTGGAGCCACCATATCGCGTTGCTGCCGCCCGCTTTGTTGCTGCCGCCCTCTTTGTTGCTGCCGCCCTCTTTGTTGCTGCCGCCCTCTTTGTTGCTGCCGCCCTCTTTGTTGCTGCCGCCCTCTTTGTTGCTGCCGCCCTCTTTGTTGCTGCCGCCCTCTTTGTTGCTGCCGCCCTGTTTGTTGCTGCCGCCCTGTTTGTTGCTGCCGCCATGTTGGTTGCTGCCGCCATGTTGGTTGCTGCCGCCATGTTGGTTGCTGCCGCCATGTTGGTTGCTGGCGATCTCCGTTTGATGTGACTCTTGTGTTTCTCCCTCTTCCAGTCTGAATCCCATCACTCATCGTATTCGCCGCAGCCTCAGCAGTTTCCGCAGAACAACATGGGGCAGACGGCGCCGCAGACAAAGCTGAGCCAGCAGCCGGCACCGACTCCTCACCAGGTTCAGCACCAGATCTTCGCGCACTCCCCTCCCACTCACTTCTCTCCTCTGCACAGTCTGGGGCTGCTCCCTCTGCCTCCACAGATCCCCATCCCCAACAGCTCTTGGCCCATCCGCGGGCAGATCATTCGCTCTTCTTCTGGGAATCCTCCTCACTCTAGCGGTGTCTCCTATCCGGCCCGATCTGGCAGCGCCTCCACCACTAATCACAGTGCAGTGAATCTCAACGATCCCAGCATCATTTTTGCCGGCCCCGCTGCCAGGTCTGTGGCCGTCCCCAACTCCTCTCACGATGGACATTGGCACAACTCCCAGCCGCCTAACGCACTGGTGAACAATGGAGGCGTGGGGGGCACAGGTAACACCCGAACATGTGTGAATGTGGCGTGTGGGTGCGGGGAGGAGGGACGGGTGCATGGGAAGGAGGGTCGTGGGCAGTGTGAGGAGAGCTGGGTGCAGGACAGGGGAGGCTGGGGTCAGAAGAGGGAGAGGAGGGCTGGGGTCAGAGGAAGGAGGGTTGGGCAGGGCCATGTGAGGAGAGCTGGGTGCAGGACAGGAGACTGGGGTCAGAAGGACAGGGACAGGAGGCTGGGGTCAGAAGAGGAAGGTCAGGGGAGGAGGGTTGGGCGCAGGGCAGGAGGGCTGGGGTCAGAGGAGAAGGGCCGGGCGCAGGGCAGGAGGGCTGGGGTCAGAGGAGAAGAGCCGGGCGCCGGGCAGGAGGGTTGGGGTCAGAGGAGAAGGGCCGGGCGCAGAGCATAAGGGTTGGGGTCAGAGGAGAAGGGCCGGGCGCAGAGCCTAAGGGTTGGGGACAGAGGAGAAGAGCCGGGCGCAGGGCATGGAGGGTTGGGGTCAGAGGAGAAGGGCCGGGCGCAGGGCAGGAGGGCTGGGGTCAGAGGAGAAGGGCCGGGCGCAGGGCAGGAGGGCTGGGGTCAGAGGAGAAGGGCCGGGCGCAGGGCAGGAGGGCTGGGGTCAGAGGAGAAGGGCCGGGCGCAGGGCAGGAGGGCTGGGGTCAGAGGAGAAGGGCAGGAGGGCTGGGGTCAGAGGAGAAGGGCCGGGCGCAGGGCAGGAGGGCTGGGGTCAGAGGAGAAGGGCCGGGCGCAGGGCAGGAGGGCTGGGGTCAGAGGAGAAGGCTAGGGCAGGAGGGCTGGGGTCAGAGGAGAAGGGCAGGGCAGGAGGGCTGGGGTCAGAGGAGAAGGGCCGGGCGCAGGGCAGGAGGGCTGGGGTCAGAGGAGAAGGGCCGGGCGCAGGGCAGGAGGGCTGGGGTCAGAGGAGAAGGGCCGAGCGCAGGGCAAGGAGGGTTGGGGTCAGAGAGGAAGAGCCGGCAGGAGGGCTGGGGTCAGAGGAGAAGGGCCGGGCGCAGGGCAGGAGGGCTGGGGTCAGAGGAGAAGGGCCGGGTATAGGGCAGGAGGGCTGGGGTCAGAGGAGAAGGGCAGGAGGGCTGGGGTCAGAGGAGAAGGGCAGGAGGGCTGGGGTCAGAGGAGAAGGGCCGGGCGCAGGACAGGAGGGCTGGGGTCAGAGGAGAAGGGCAGGGCAGGAGGGCTGGGGTCAGAGGAGAAGGGCCGGGCGCAGGGCAGGAGGGCTGGGGTCAGAGGAGGAGGGGTGGGGTCAGAGGAGAAGGGCCGGGCGCAGGGCAGGAGGGCTGGGGTCAGAGGAGAAGGGCCGGGCAGGAGGGCTGGGGTCAGAGGAGAAGGGCCGGGCGCAGGGCAGGAGGGTTGGGGTCAGAGGAGAAGGGCCGGGCGCAGGGCAGGAGGGTTGGGGTCAGAGGAGAAGGGCCGGGCGCAGGGCAGGAGGGCTGGGGTCAGAGGAGAAGGGCCAGGCGCAGGGCAGGAGGGCTGGGGTCAGAGGAGAAGGGCCGGGCGCAGGGCAGGAGGGTTGGGGTCAGAGGAGACGGCCCGGGCAGGAGGGCTGGGGTCAGAGAAGAAGGGCCAGGCGCAGGGCAGGTGGGCTGGGGTTCAGAGGAAAAGGGCCGGGCAGGGCAGGAGGGCTGGGGTCAGAGGAGAAGGTCCGGGCGCAGGGCAGGAGGGCTGGGGTCAGAGGAGAAGGGCCGGGCGCAGGGCAGGAGGGTTGGGATCAGAGGAGAAGGGCCGGGCGCAGGGCAGGAGGGCTGGGGTCAGAGGAGAAGGGCCGGGCGCAGGGCAGGAGGGCTGGGGTCAGAGGAGAAGGGCCGGGCGCAGGGCAGGAGGGTTGGGGTCAGAGGAGAAGGGCAGGAGGGCTGGGGTCAGAGGAGAAGGGCCGGGCACAGGGAGGTCTTGGCGTTTGGACACCACAAAACACGTATTAACTCGCTAGTGGAAGCCGCCTTCCCAGCATTAGATCTGCAGCCACGTCCTTAGCGATGTACAAGGTGACCGGAGGTGATGAGGTCTGGATGGGATGAGCCGGCTCCCTCCATCCCCAGCAGGTAACGGGCGGGATTAGAAGTAGCTCCGATCCTGATCGTGTCACCACTTAGAGGCCGCGGTCGGCAATCAGGACAGTTAAGCAGTTATAAAACGCGGTGGCGATCCATTACCCCTAACAGCGGTTGTCATGGTAGCTGGAGGCCTGACCCCCACACCTGCCACCTCACTACTTCTAGGTAACTGCACACTATTCTGCCACACAAAGTGTCCAAGCGATTGCGCCCCCAAATGGTCGAGGACTTTAAAGGGAATTTATATATTTTCAACTATTAATATTTTTGTAAAAAAATTTAAAAACCCCATTTTACAAAGTAAAAATCAAAATCTAGACATAATGGAGGCAGCTGTGACAGGAGACGTCCGGTCTGATCTAACGTGGTGTTAATGCTGCAGTGACCGGGGTCTAAAAAAAATGTAAAGAATAAATATTTTGGTCACGTTTCATCCTTAAAAAAATTGGGATTCGAGATGATCCAAAAGTCCCTCGAATCCGAAAATGGAGCCAATAATTACTACGCGAGGAGGAAAACTCAAAAACTTATCGGTCACAGAAAACGCTGCAAATTTAACAATTATTTGTAGTTTTTATTTATTTTTAGAAGTAGCGAATCACAAACCGCGTCGGACTGCAGCCGCCTCCTCCCCAGTCCCATCCTGTATTCCTGTTATTTGTTTCCACTTCAGTATGTTGCACATTAACAACAACAACAACTCGTCCTTTCTCACCAAAAAAAAGCAAATCTCGTACAATTTAGATGGAGAAATGTAAAAAAAAAAAGTTGTGACCGTGAGAAAAGTGAGAGGAAGGAAGGAACCGAAATTGCTGTGAAGGGAAGGGGCTAAAATAAAAAAGCTGCTCTGTAAATACTGGTAATTAACCCCTTACCGCCCTGTGCCACCAAGTCACGCAGCGGCAGCATTCAGGGGCGTGAAACGTCTGATCCCAGCACATAACCATCCAGATGCCGCAGACCGTCGCCGTCCGGCAGCCATCGTGCTGGAGGCAGCTGCTCGCTACTGCTACTTAATAGATGGAGGCAACAAAATTAATTATGTAAAATGGCCAAAGGGGAGGTGCTCAGAGCTGTAATATTATATATATGTAGTCTCCATGCGATCACTTGCAGTCAATCCTTCATCTCCTATTACCCCCTCCAGAGCCCTATGCACCCGATGCTGCAGTGATTGCAGGTTCATGTCTCCTCAGTGCATTAAATATTTATATAAAAAAAATTTAAAAATATTAAAAGTTCAAAATATTGAATATTAAACTCTCCTTTTGCCGTTTTACAAATAAAAAAAATCTAGAAATGTCAGAGAACCTGTTTCTGCCTCCGTAAAAGTCCAACCTATGGAACATAACCTCGTTTATCCTGTACAGTGAAAATCCCAGCCCCAAATTTGAGGTGTTTTTGGGTCATTTTGCTTTCTCAAAAATTGGAATAAAAATAAATGATCAAATGGCACCAACGAAATCTACAAAAAGGAGTCGTCTCTCTCAGGTCCATAGGGGGAAAACCCGAAGTTATAGGTCGCAGAAAATGGCGCCGCAGCGAAAACTTAGGGAAAAAAATTAAAACTTTAAGTCCTAAAACATTATAAAAACTCCAAACTTGTAATCACCAGAATCGCAGCGACCGGCAGGAAACGGGTAACTCCACAAGGAAATCCCTGAAGCCAAACCCTCGGCACAGGCGGCGCAGTTGCACTTTTTTTTTTGCACATTCCCCCCCCAGACATAGAATTTGTTTGCGGTTTCTTTGTATGGTTCAGTCAATGGCGCCAGTAAAAATTCCATCAAAAAGAGCAATTCCTTATAGGACGTAGATGGAAATCTCCTGCTGGTGGGAGGTTTTGCTGTAAACAAAAAACACTGGTGGGAAAGGATCAAAAACGCCTGTGACTATAGAAAAGCAACCGCTCTGCCCCGAGCCTCCTGCAGCCCCTGCGCTGGCCGGTGCGTCTCCATGGTTACAGACTAGTAAGCCGGTGCGGGTTCTGCCCTTGTTGTGGTCATTGGTCACCGGGCAGATGGTGGCGGCTGTTGACCCCCCCTGGAGCAACCTGTAATAACGGACGTATGTTTCCTCCTCTTCTTCTTTCCTGTATTAGAGCCAGGATTCCAGGGCCAGTTTGGGAAGCCCTCATTGCCCTGGGAGCGCGGCACGCCCCCCCACTACCCTCTGATTCCTGGATCATGGCCTTACAGCTTACACCAGAGTTTCCTGCAGCAGGCGCCGGGTGCATTTCATTCCAAGGCCTATTATCCTCCAGGTAAGGTCAGTGGCAAAGCCAGCCACTAAATAACCAGATTATACACAGGTGAGTCACATTATTATGACCGCAGAAGTGCTGAGAACAAAACCGATTCGGACAGAAGCGCACTCTGTGCGATAAAAGTGAAACTGGAGACTGATTAAACCGTCTATCTGCTGCTCACCTGGGTGGGTTGTACGGATGGTGCAAGACATGTAAACGTTTCAAATTTGAAAAACCCTCCGCAAAGCGGCCGGCAGGACTCTTCAGACACGGGGATCCTTTACACTTCAAGGTCTGCGGCAGCGGGTATCACACACATTAAGAAGAGAATGTTGCAGCGCAAGGAGTACAACTTTAGATAGACATACGACACTTGGGTGTACACCGCTAGGTTAGTGTCATGTTTTTATTACACATAAAACGACGCGTTTCGCCGACAGCTACGAGCCGCCTCCTCAGGTTACAGATTGCGAATACAAGTGTTAAACTGTAAAAGAACCGTAAAGCCAAAACGAGGCTCAGTGGTGCCTTATTTCAAAATCAAACAGCAAACAATCTAAAATATAACATTTGTAGCTGGTAGTGTCTACAACTTATCAAGTACATCCATACAGCAGCAACACAACTTATTTAGAGACAATGTATCAAACCCGTTGTATCTTATAACAATATAATAATTATAACTACTGGCAAAGGCAAGCCGTGGATCAATGAAAGTGGATACAATAAAAGAGGATATTGTAGTTAAATTATATTTACTCTCAAGCTCTTTGGCTTTGATGGTATATATCATTTAGCTACAATATCCTCTTTTATTGTATCCACTTTCATTGATTCACGGGTTTGATATATTGTCTCTAAATAAGTTGTATAAACAAGCTGCATTGCCAGAAAAGCCTCCAATTTTCCCGGCAGTATTGGAAGTAGACTCTGATGATTGGTAAAGGATTGTTTTCTCTGCTGAGTCACATTTTCTGCTGCATGGAATAGATGGTGTGTCGGGAGAGAAACATCAGAGAACAAACACTCTGCAACCATTGCTGGAAGAACACAAGCTGCTGGTGGCAGTGTTATGGTTTGGGGATGTTTTTGGGGAATTCTCTGTGCAACATGTGGAAGGCGCTCTCACCCATTTTGGGTATGAAGCCATCCTTTGGATCACGTACTCCCATACCTGCTGTCTCAATGGGGCACTGCACACGCCGTCACTCTAGAGATTAGCTGGTGGTCATAATGTGACTCTTCTATGTGAACTCGCCCTCATGTATAGATTCCGCCAGGTCGCTGTTATGTCGGCCGCTGCTAACCCTCATCTCTTCCTTCTCCTTTCAGCTCCCTCATTAATCCAAAACGGGCCGCATTTCCCGGTCTTGTCGCAGGGACACCCGCACCTGAACTCCAGCTACATCCAGCAAAAGAAGTGAAACGCTGCAGCAGACATTTCTAAGACTTTGTTCCTAGGGGGCGCTAGAACTTTTACTCTGTAACATTTGTAAATAGACGGCTTTAGTTGTACTGGAATCATTCCTCTGAGTGATGCGGATTTCTTTTATTTCATTGCCCCATTTTGAGGGGAGCCTTGAGTTTTATCCGACTAAAACGTTCAAATGAAGAAAAGGTTTCTTTCTATCTTTTTTTTTTTTTTTTTTTTTTTTTTAAACAAAAACCACAAAATCTGCGAGATTGGTTCTTTCTTTTCTATTTGCTCTAACGGCTGCTTCGAGCTCTGTAAATGTATATATTTTAGTTATAAACAGATGATTTAAGAGAGAGGAATGTAATTTTTTAAATGTCTTTTATTATTTGAGTCTGAAGCAGGTGCCAAATCTTTTAAAGCTGAAGTCACTTCTTATTTTTGGTACCAATAAAAAAAAAGGCAATTTTATCAATTTCTGTCTCCCATGAAGTGTAAAGAGTTTTTTTTTTAATATTATTATTATGGAATCCAAAAAACTGAAATTATTTGATATATTGGTTTCTTCATTTTTAATAAAATTAAGAACACCAAGGACGTGCTTGAGATTTCTTTGCTTCCTCTAAATTGTGGGAATGCCGTGCACTGCTGTAAATTCAGATTTCCACCCTCGTTCTTGACTAACTTTAATGATGGCTAAAAGGATATGTTTAACATGCCGTCTCATAGAACTGTCCCTCCACCCTCTACAGCTTTAGGCTCCCACTTTCTGTTCAGACTGTGGGTGGTTCCACAGCTTTAGGCTCCCACTTCCTGTGCAGGCTGTGGGCGGTTCTACAGCTTCAAGCTCACACTTCCTGTTCAGGCTGTGGGAGGTCCTACGGCTTCAGGCTCCCGCTTCCTGTTCTGTTCCATGTGCCTGATACAAAGATGGCACTGACTCTCAGGACTACACAAATTCCATAATAAAAGTACAAGCGGGGGAGCCTCGGAGACTGATAAGGGGAACAAATAGAGATAGTATGTATATGCCACATGTTATATACATGTTGCTTCGGTCACAGCACATAAAAGATGCATAAGTTGCTGTTGCTTAACAAAAGACAGGAAATGCCGCCCGACCGTCGTCTGTGTGGTGTTTTCCTCTGTGCAGCACGTGCAATAATATAAATCTCTAGAGAAACATCTTGTCTTCCCCCCACTTGGACCTAGGAATCCCCTTGTGGTTCCATCTAAATCATTTGGTGCCTCCAACTGGGCCACGGGTTTGGATCCATTCAGAACCGGACCGACGCGGTACCAACCATAGACGCCACGAGGGTCCCGCACAAATAAGGTAAGATTGTTTTGCATTCTTACTTGGTGCCTCTCTTCTCTGTGGTTTGGTGCAGTCTTAGCCCACCGGTTCTTGTCCGGATCATACAGACAGGTAATAGTGGTGCCCGTGGTAGATTGTTGAACATCTCCTTGTGTGTTTCTTTCTGTTTTATGTGTATTGAGTATTGCAAGACCCACTGATTGAAGGCCAGCTGGGAAAGCAGGGTGTGACTGATTGGAGACCAGCTGGGAAAGCAGGGTGTGACTGATTGAAGGCCAGCTGGGAAAGCAGGGTGTGACTGGAGACCAGCTGGGAAAGCAGGGTGCGACTGATTGGAGACCAGCTGGGAAAGCAGGGTGCGACTGATTGGAGACCAGCGGGGAAAGCAGGGTGCGACTGATTGGAGACCAGCTGGGAAAGCAGGGTGTGACTGGGGGACCAGCTGGGAAAGCAGGGTGCGACCGATTGGAGCCCAGCTGGGAAAGCAGGGTGCAACTGCTTGGAGACCAGCTGGGAAAGCAGGGTGTGACTGGAGACCAGCTGGGAAAGCAGGGTGCGACTGATTGGAGACCAGCTGGGAAAGCAGGGTGCGACTGATTGGAGACCAGCTGGGAAAGCAGGGTGTGACTGATTGAAGGCCAGCTGGGAAAGCAGGGTGTGACTGGAGACCAGCTGGGAAAGCAGGGTGAGACTGATTGAAGGCCAGCTGGGAAAGCAGGGTGTGACTGGAGACCAGCTGGGAAAGCAGGGTGTGACTGGAGACCAGCTGGGAAAGCAGGGTGTGACTGGAGACCAGCTGGGAAAGCAGGGTGTGACTGGAGACCAGCGGGGAAAGCATGGTGTGACTGGAGACCAGCTGTGAAAGCAGGGTGTGACTGGAGACCAGCTGGGAAAGCAGGGTGTGACTGATTGGAGACCAGCTGGGAAGCAGGGTGCGACTGATTGGAGACCAGCTGGGAAAGCCGGGTGCAACTGATTGGAAGACCAGCTGGGAAAGCTGGGTGCAACTGATTGGAGACCAGCTGGGAAAGCAGGGTGTGACTGATTGGAGACCAGCTGGGAAAGCAGGGTGTGACTGATTGGAGACCAGCTGGGAAAGCAGGGTGTGACTGATTGAAGGCCAGCTGGGAAAGCAGGGTGTGACTGGAGACCAGCTGGGAAAGCATGGTGTGACTGATTGGAGACCAGCTGGGAAAGCAGGGTGCGACTGATTGGAGACCAGCTGGGAAAGCAGGGTGTGACTGGAGACCAGCTGGGAAAGCAGGGTGCGACTGATTGAAGGCCAGCTGGGAAAGCAGGGTGTGACTGATTGGAGACCAGCTGGGAAAGCAGGGTGAGACTGATTGGAGACCAGCTGGGAAAGCAGGGTGTGACTGATTGGAGACCAGCTGGGAAAGCAGGGTGTGACTGATTGGAGACCAGCTGGGAAAGCAGGGTGTGACTAGAGACCAGCTGGGAAAGCAGGGTGTGACTGATTGGAGACCAGCTGGGAAAGCAGGGTGTGACTGATTGAAGGCCAGCTGGGAAAGCAGGGTGCATGTCCGAGAGGCACACCCTGTGGTAAAAAAAAAAAAAAAAACCTCCCAGTGGCGAAACTGGAGAGTTGAGTCTCCTTGGTGGAGAGGAGACTGATACAGGGGTCCAAAGTCAGTGACTCAGTTATATTTTCATACGTGTCTGTCTTGTGAATGTCCTGCCCTTGTGTAAAGCTGGGTTAAGATTGTGGTTGAGGAGTGATAAATGGGAGGTAAAGGGTTAACCACAAGAGCCGTTTGCTGTAGCTGATTTACGCTGCTGGACAGTGCTACCTTCTGGCTTCACAGAGGATAAGAAACTTAGATTAGAGTCTCCCAGCAGTTTTGCCCAGAAGCAGAAGAACGTGGATCTTTTGTGTAGAGAATCTGTGCACCCAGACGTTGTGTCTGCTGTGGCTTGTAGAGATAGAAAACTGCAATTTCAGGACAGAGTCGGGCAGTTTTTTGGAGAGGGATTTTTACGGCCGAGATGGGGCAGCAAGAGTGCAAAGAGTAAAGGGGCAGAACAGCAGGGCAGTCGATGGAAGACAGAGAAGGAGGGACCCAAGGATCTGATGAAAGTTGCTGAGATGGCTCCGACTGGGAGGTTGCAGGCTGAACAGTGGAGACGATGTATTGTGGAAAAGAGAGGAAAGCTGAAGGACTTGGGGCTGTTGCCGATGGCTGAGGCTTGGTTTCAAACAGCAAAGCATATAGATGAAGAAGGGTGGACGGAGGAAGAAAAGACAACAAAGGCGGGCATTGTGTATGTGTATCATAAGCCTATTGATGCAAGAAAGACAATGGTGAATACTGTGCCCCTGTCCTATAATGGAGGATGGACTTGTCGTGTGTGTGGGAAGCAAAATCAGGGGTGGAGAGAGAATTGTGGCAACTGTGGGGCACCACGCCCCAAGGAGGGCCCATCTGCAACACAAGCCACCCTGCCCACCCCAGCACCACCTACTGCTCCAGCCCTGCCCACTGCACCTAGCATGCCCCACCTACTGGAACCTCTGGTGCCATTGCCCGCCGCCTCCATGTCACTTCCGCCCACCCTGCCAGAGGCACCTACTGCTCCCATCTTGTCCAACCTACCAGAACCTCTGGTGTCACTTCCTCTTCCTTCTGGGTTATTACCCATCCCTTCTGGGGTCAACTCTTCCGCTTTGGGGACCAAGATGGTGGCGTCCCCTACTTCTTTATATCCAGTAATGGATGTAGATACCTGGGATATATGGTGACCAGACACAACAAGCCCTAAAGTGGAACTGGGAGCAGAGGATGACCTGCCCAGCCCTGTAGGAGGAGGCTCCAAAAGCACGAGGCTGAAAAAGCAGGAGGAAGAACGAGCAGATAAGCTCATATGACAGGTCAGGGGGAATCATCTGCTTGCCACTGCGGGAGGCACGCCAGCTGGTCCACTGCACAGCACACCCCGGGAAGGTCACTGGAGAAGTAGTCAGTTAAACAGTGGGGGAGTATCAGGAATCGACTACGACTGGCCCCCTGATCTCACCGGCCTCACTGCAAGGGGACTGGGAGCGAAGTTCCAAACTTATTATGTCACGTTTCCCCTGAGCCAAGCCTCTGTCCTAACGACTGAACTGCCGGACCCTGACAAACAGCTATCCCCTATCACAGGAAGATAGTACAGATTTGCAAGAACCATACAGCCACCTGGAAGGATTTATGGGGACTGTGTGAAGTCAAAGCAGGTAAATCATACTGGCCTATTATGGCCAAATCCCTCATCAAGCCGCCAGATAAGGATGAGATCACAAACAACACTTGGTTTTGCACATCAAAAAACTTTTTTGAAAAAACAAATGCACACTGGTGTGGCAGCAATACATATAGACATTCAAATAACAGTGGCACACTATGGACTAAGGAAACTATCAAAAAGGACATAGGAGGGGGGCGTGGCTTGCCATGTAAGCGTTCGGCCGCATCTTCCTGGAGCTCCTGGCAGGACATAGTTAAAATTGGAAGAAAATGGGTCCTAGAAGAGCAAAAAAGGCCCGCAGGCTGACCGGGGACCCTTCTCCGGGTGCCCTGGCTATCTCCAACTTCTTCTCCCCCCTGCAAGATTTGGAAGAAGAGGGGCCGCCATCCCGCGCGCTCCAGACTCTGGCGCCATCTTCCCCCTCCTCCGTCTCCCCACTGCTGCACAGAGGAGCTGCTCGCAAACCGCAGCCGGCCAATACCTCTCCCCAGCTGCAGAGACACGACGGAGCATCGTCAGCGAGGGCTCCGCTCACCTGCTCTCCTGTTCCTGCCCGGACGGTGACTGCCGGAGATCCGGCGCAGCCGGCCCGACGAGCGGCACAAGAAGGAAGCGCTCCGGCCGCAAAGGTACTGCGGGAACCCCCTGCGCCTCAAGCCCACTCTGCTCCGGGACTATCTTCATTAATGCCAGATCCCGCTCCGTCCCCGGACCTCTCTGCCTTCCCTGGGCTAGACATGGAGCACTCGGGACACTCAGCCCTACACACCCCGGCCGCCATCTTACCCGGCCACGTGGCTCAGGTGGTGCCACTGCAACTCCCGCAAGGCGTCTTTCAGGCTGCACAGAAGTGTGCAATGGGGAGCCTAGTGCCGGTATCTGAGCAGGCTGAGGCCCGCCATCAGCCACACGTTACTGACACCCACAAGCACTCACTGGCCTCCAGGAAGGGAGAGGCAGAGGGTTTTGTCCCACAAGCCAGCAGCAAGATATCCTTGGATAGCTCACTAAATTGGGCTGCAGAAAGCCCACAAGAGGACTGTCCTGCTCCCGGTGGGGCTGTTGCTCAGTCGCCCCCTAGCTCTAGCTCTATCCCAGAGGTATCTGCCCGACCGAGAGACACCTGCATCACGGTCAGCCATTTGTTGGGGCCCACAGGCACTGCCCCCACAGAACCCTCATGGCATGAAACGTGGATCGCCCCCTACTCTCCTCAATCAGAGGGCGAGAGTCAGCAGGAACTCTTCTTGTCTGCCGCAGATGGAGCAGCCCACACCAACAAGGACACTGCGTCCCAAACTGGTCAGATCCAGATAATAGCAATGGTTCATCAGGCTGCTAGCCCTATGGGGAATTCCCCGGTCTTTCTTGCTGAGAGCCCGGACGGGAGAGGGGGGAGAGCTGGTCCTTTGCCCACTCCTCACACAGAGAATGCTGGAGCGACCGTACTAACGCACCCACTCAGCAATGCGGGAGGAATCTTGGACTTCCAATATCCCGGTTCCCCTCGTGGGAGAAAGCCTCTCCCGCATCTTATCTTGCCTTCTTCACCCACAACTCCAGGTACCAATTCTAGGATTCATCATTGTGCGCCGACCGCCAACATCGACACTTCACCCCCAGAGGTGGTAATTCAAGCTTGGCCTCACACCCTGAACTGCAAGCGCTTCTTGCTCTAACTTCCCTTCGAAAGCAGACCTGCAACAGTTAAGCAACGACCTTCGGCAGTCTGCATCAGGACCTGCAGCCTGTACAGGCCCCGCCGTGCAAGAGCTTCAACAAACATGTCACCACTTGGAGACTATGCAAGACTCCACCGCTACTGCAATAACGACCCTCCAACCCACGCTCGCGGACCAGATTGAACGCCATAATCTTTAGTGGACCCAATTGACGAATTTTTATAAAATCGTAATAGACGCAACAACATTAAGGCTTAGAAAGTGCCTTCCTGAAAAGTGCGCACTGTTGAATTACTCCCAACTCTCACCAATTTGTCTTCAATTTCATCTTGGGCAAGCAGATGACAATTTCAATCGAGTTTGACACGAGCCACACCGGCCTCCGCCGCGCCGAAGTAGGGACCCGCTAACCCCGAGACATTTTCTGCAGAATCCACCACTACACCACCAAGGAGAAGATCCTGAGAAAGCTCGCTAATGGGTTCTGTTTCTCGTTGGAGTCACCATGATTGGGGACCTCTATTAAATCCTGATTCTTCCAGACGAAACCCTGCGAATGGAGTCGGCCGCCCTTAACCCTCTGCTCACCATACTGCAAGATCGCCAAAATCCATACCGTGGGGCTTCCCCTTCTCCCTGCAGGTTAGAAAGGGACTCAATTGGTGACCTCTTCGCTCGCCTTTTTTGGATTTGCCGGACTTTCTCATTACCCGCACTGGAACTACAGCGGTTGATCTGGCCGGACTGGAACTCCGCTGTTGACCCAACCTCCTCTGGCCCGCTGCTCTCCAAGACACGACCACCTTACCATCCACCCGCTTCCATCCCGCCAAAGGTTCAACGTCTCAATCGGCGACGGAGAGGCCCAGAAGGCCCTGCTCTACCCACGGGTCCACCTCGTTGATCTGATCTCCTGAGCTCGTGAAGCCCGTGCCTATCCTCAAAATTTTTGGATTATGAATGTACCTTTTACGTTATCTTCCTTCCTAAATATTGGCGAAGTTTTATCACCTGATGTCCATTAGAAATGTGGTTGCTAACTTTTGCCTTTCGACTATCATTCCTGCCACTGGAACTCTAATATTAGGGTTGCTTTTGCAATGTCGTGCTGTACCCTGAATGCAGATCCAGGTCGCCCCCCGATTGCGACCATGGTATTCTTGGACCTCCCCATGTGAGGATCTACAGCGGCGTCTGGGCACCATGTCCGTTTTTCTGTTTTCATCTGTTTTCTTTGTGGCCCTCAGATTCAATTTTCTGGTTTTAACCTACCATTCTGGCCCTTAGTGTCTCCTCCCCCTTCCACTAGGTCTCTCCTCCCTCAACCAGCTGGGCGCCCCCGTCGTGTCGACTCCCCCCTTCTTCTTGGAACTTACCTCTTAGTGTGCTTTAACACATAATGCATAAATTGAGATAACGACCCTCTAACGTTAAAGGGCTAAACATCCCTGAGGACGCGATCCAACTTTTTTTTACCATCTACACAGCTGAACTCCCCATATTGTTTGTTTACAAGAAACGCATCTCTGCTCCACGACCAGGTCGACTGCTCCAGAGCAAATATTACCAACTGTCTGGTACCATTTGCGGCAATTTCAGCACAGACAACGCAGGGAGTGGCGATACTCATCCGACAGATCTCTCCCCCTGCATGTTTAGATATCGATATGGATTGCGAAGCTAGAGCGATTATTTTTTGAAGTTAAGCTTTCAGGGCCATAACCAATACTATAGCCAATATTCTACGACCAAACGGGTCAGGTTTCCTTTGCTCACCAGGTTGCTGGATGAGCTAACATGCTTTCCGCCAGGCCAGATAGTACTAATGATGGCGACTTCGAAATTTAGCTTTGCACCCTAGCTTGATACATCCTAACGGATGTTCCACCGTCCCACTTCCGAGTGCTTAACAAAATAAAAATCTATTGCATGGGATGCAACTATCTGATGTGTGGCGGATCAAGCACCCTGGTGAAGACTATACCTTTTTTCTCGTACCCCCACCCAATTCTATAGTCGTAATTGACTATGTTTTCGTTTCAGCCCTTAGCCCCTCGCTCTCCTATAGTCGAGAAAACACAAAATTGACGTTACACTGCACTCGGATCACGCCAGTTCCATTGTGATCTAACCTTGCCGCACTAATAAACGTCCCCCGTTCATCCTGGGACTTAATGAGACCTCCTACAGACTCGCTGTGTCTACAGGATCTTCAAACCTCCAATCCAGGATTATCCAAGGAACACCACTTTAGAGACCAAACGACTCACAGTTCAATGGGAGGCCTTGAAGTGTGTCTTGAGAGGAGTGCTCAAACAAACATGGTGCGGACTGAAACGCGCAGCGAACCCAGAAACTCCAGTCTCTGCTGGTTGACCTCCACTCAAACAGAAGTTCCCGCCTCACAAACCTCTCGGGCCGATTTCGGACATTAAACTCCCCCAACTTAAGCATATCGCCACGAGGTCTGGCGCTCATGGAGCATGGCATAAGCGTACCCAAACCCCTGCCAAATATTGCAGGCATTATTCTATGAGGGAGTAACAAACCGGGCAGGTACATGCCAAGAGCATTGAGAAGAGAGAAGATCTTCCCTCTTTATCCCCCAGGTTAAGACAGCAGAGGTGCGATTGGTGCACTAAAATGATGACATTTTTGTCGGTCGTTCAGGTGATTATTACTTCAAAGCTTTACAATCTCCCCCTCTCCCAGCCCGGCGATTGGTAAGCGGCAGCCAGACGCCCCT
This sequence comes from Phyllomedusa bahiana, assembly GCA_025379985.1. NCBI lineage: Eukaryota > Metazoa > Chordata > Amphibia > Anura > Hylidae > Phyllomedusa > Phyllomedusa bahiana. Next base: position 13,945 of record JAODAL010032542.1, on the reverse strand, counting down.
CTCTTGGCGGATTAACTCCGACGCACGACACACGTATCCCTCCCTGGGGAAGATGTCGAGCTCTCTGGATGCCCCTTTACCCGATGGTTCTAAAACAGCCATCGCCTCCTGCCCATGGGGAAAAGTCCCGGGGCCAGACGGATTTACCCGCTGGATTCTACAAGGTCCTTGAGGGAGGGATTAACATCCCCAATTTTACTCACTGATTAACTCGGTCACCCCCCCCCCCTAGTCAGGTCCAACCCTTCGCCTCTGACTTTCTAAAGCTCACAATACACGGTGGATACCAAACCCGTAAAGGACCCAGCCCTGTGCCAGACTGACCGCCCAATCTCATTAATCAACACAGATTGCAAAGATCTATGCGAAATTAATTGCCCCTCAGATGAATCCTTTCCTTGGTAGCCTTAACAACCTGACATGTGGGGCCTTCATTTCCAGCAGAGAGGCAAGGGATAACACACTTAAGACGTCACCTTACTTGACATGCTACGAAAGCTAAAAGTCCTGCAATTCTCTCTCGCTGGACGCAGAAAAGTGCCTTTGACCCGGTTGACTGTCTTTTCTCTCGGAAGCCCCTCTCAACACAGCTATTGGTATTGGGCCCGTTCTCCATGAAAGATTATCGCTCTATAACCACTCCCCCTGGCTCAGATACGGGGTTCAATGGCTACTCCTTCTCGTTCCTCCTTTTCTAACGGAATGGTACCGATACAGGGTTGCCCCCCCCCTCGTCCCCCCTCCTGATTCTTTAGTCCATGGAGCAATTTACTCCAGGACCATTCGTATGAATAACCGATCACTGGGATAAAGTGAGGCAGGTGCAATCTAAAATGGCACACGTTTGCAGATGATTTATTAACTATATGTACGAACCCTTCCAATCTCTCTCCCATCAATTCTTCAAACTCTGGATGACTTTTGGGTCTCTTAGCGAAACCACAAGGTGAATAAGGCCAAGAGTACGGCACTGAACCTCCAACGCTACCAAATCAGAAGAGGTGACCAGAGAGAGAGTCATATTCTTTCTCCTGGGCTCCCTCTTTCATTAAATACCTAGGATCAACATACCCACAGATCCCAAGAAGCTGTTGATCTGAACTTCATCTTCGGCTTTTTGAGCTGATGCGGGTCGACCCTGAAAGCCAGGTGGGACATAAAAATTTCTCCTGGTTGGGTCAATCAATACATAAAAGATGAATGTTCTCCTCCCCTCTCTTTGTTGTATTTGTTCAGACGGTTCCGGTCCCTCCTCCCTATACCTTTTTACCGCTCGCTGCACAACCTCGTAATGCGATTTGTTTAGGCACGGAGGCAACCCTAGGGTCCTCCAGAGCGATTCTGTGAATGAAGGGCCTTAGAGCGGAGGTGTGACTGTCCAGTTCCAAACTTCCAATCATACTATTTGGCGGCCCAGCGTCCGATTTTGGATAACTACTTCCAATCATGGTAATACTAATTAATGGGGTTCAACTTGAAACAGAACTTTTATGGCTCCCCTACGGCGCAAACCCTGGCTACTACCGCCACCTTGGCTTCCAAAAAAATCTAATCACTACTCCCCTCATTCTACAAACAATTCGATAAACTCTATGTCCTACTCCTATAGCAATGCACATTTGAAACTGGAATGCCCGCATTACTCCCATCACTGGAAACCCAGGAATCCCGGATACACTGAGCGCGAATAAGGCTCGGCATAGCGGAGACAGGGGCGGCGGGATCATGAGAGATGTTTAAGATGCTCGGAACGGTCAAGGGGAAAATTCGTTCATATGAATGAGATTCAAAGCCCGAGATTCTCCCCCGAGACTCCATTATTATCCAGCTGCGTAGCATATGCGCAGAGGCTGAGGTACCCTTTTGACCCTTACCGAGCCCCCCACCAAGGGGTTGAAAATTGGTGCCTTCACCTGCAGTCCCTACGCACCTACTTTTGGATCTATGGGCTTAACTATCAAGGTGACCAAACCCCCTCTCCCAAATTAACCTTCCCAAAAGGCAATGGGAGAGGGAGCTCGATAGGGAACACAGTGACGAAAATGGAGAGCCAGGTGTTCGTCCTTGGCCCATAGAACAATATACTGTCTCCATATAGACCCCAAAGAAATTGAACAACAAGATTTTGTCCCGATGGTATAGGGTCCCTTGTTGCTCTCCACAAGCCCTTTACCGTCGGTCACTAACGTATGCTGGCGGTGTCATGGAGCAGAAGGAACTATGCTTCATATCTGGTGGCAATGCCCTTCCCTGCAGCCTTTTTGGGCTAAAGTAATTCCGGTTATCCCATACCTTGATATCGGTGAAAGGTTTGACAATGACCCGTCACTTTACTGTTCATGCTCATTCAAGGCCCTCCCCCGCTCTCCTCAAAAACAGATTTAATCATTACTCTAGCTGATCGCTGCACTGCAAAAGGCGTCATCCCCCACTTGTGGCGGTCCGCCGCTTGTCCCACTATTACGGACTGGTTTGACGAGGTTCACAAAATCTGTAGATGGGAGGAGATTCGCAGCTGTTCGTATGGAGACGATGTGACCTTTCAAAGAATATGGGGGGATTGGTTTAAATTCTGTGCATCTCAGCAGTATGCCATGTTCTAATAGCCTGCAGTATTGACTCGAGGTTTTGGATTGCTCCACAGACCTGAGGTCTGGGTGTGTAGCGGCGGGTGGTGGGTCCTGGCTGGTTATCCCTTCCCCTCATTCCCTTCCCTTGTTGAGCTCGACTCTCTAAATTTGCCAGAACGATCGGTCTCAAAGAAGGGCTTCCCTGGAGGCAAATCTAATGACTTTTGGGAAGATAAGGTTAGGTGGGGGGGGGGGGGGGGAACGTGCAGCATGGCCCTAGCCGACTCCCCCTTTTTTTTTTTTTTCTGTTTTGCCTGCGCGATGACGGCGCGGAGGGCCTCTGCATGATTGTCCAATGGACTAATTGCTCCCCCCCCCCACTCTCCGAGCGGGAAAGATGTCTGGTCACCCTTTCTGACCTTCACTCTTTACACATCTCGAGCTTGCGCTTTAGATCTCAGAGCATGCTAATCGACGGGTTTCTAAAAAAACTATAGTTTCGGTCATCGATTTTGTATACATTGGCCCATGCTGATATCCCAATAACCCTGATGAGTAAATGCTCTGTTGTGCTCCCTTTCAGTCTCCTATTAATAACCTCGGATTTTATGCTACATAGCTAATTTATGTTATCGCATTTCATCATATTGCTCTCTCTTTCATTGAGTATTGTATCGTCTGTTTCGATGTTTGGTTAAATAAAGCTCTTTTGAATCATAAAAAAAAAAGAAAAAAAAGAAAAAGAAGCACTTAGTATTGATATAGCAGATCGTGACATACATTTAGGCAAGCTGGTTGTCGAGTACCTAATACAAATATCCATTTTGCCTCTCTGGCTAGAATAACTTATATTTTAAATTTGCCACCCACTAATGATTGGTGTTTACTTTTTCAATACTATCACTTCATGTGGGTAGTGTCGCTGCCATGTTTTTCTATAAAATGATTTAGTCTACAGATGACATACAGATTTCCACGCATGCTATGGATTCAGAAAAATGTCGTCTGATGCGGATTTTTAATGAAACTTGTACAACAATGTATTGTAAAAGTTTGCATTTTTATCATGTAATCTGATATACAACATATTTTTGTTGCAATTGATATATTACGAATTTGATATTGTTACTTTCTTTTGTTAACAGAAGATACACAAGGTATCAGTAGTTTGCAATATATTTGCAACATATTACAAATGTTGTGACCACACCTAAGTTACCTTGCACAGAAAGTCAATTTTTTTCTTTTTTGTTTTGGTCAGAAAAAAAAGACTTGAGAAAAAAATGGAATCCAATAGTAGGACCTCGATTGGATACAAAAGTTATACCATCCCTGAGTATAGTAAGACAAATTTTGGTGCCTATGAGAATGGGTAAGTGTTTTTGGAATGATATAAACGATTTTATTATAATTGCGGTGAATACTGCGTAGAGAAAGTAGTTTTGCACATTTTGTTTTGTTTTGTAGTTTTTTTAATTTTTCTTTGAATATAAATAGTTTGCTCACTAGTGATATATTTTCTAACTTTATTTTTTTCTATGGTTCGAGTATCACAGTGCCTATATCCCTCATTCTTTCAATCGTAACGTGACTTGTTTTTCTTGATTTAGGAATTCTTGCTGCAGTAGTAGTATTTCTTTTAGTTCTAAATGTATAGCCCCCTACTGGTAATGCTATTAATACTGTGTGGATGACATGAAGTAGCCCAACAGCATAGAAATCAATGCTGTAGGTTTACGATAGGACTACTCTAACAGTATGATGAGTAAGAAATTGTGAGCGATATATCTAGGAAGACAATTACTGTGAATTGAATTTATGTGTAAAATGCAAGTTCAAATAAGAATTCTGTTAATGTAGTGAAAAAAAATTATTTGATATCATGTACCGTACTTCCCATATCAGGAGGAGGTTGTCAAGAAAAAAAAAAAAACGCGCCATACCAACCTGATAAGGGAAAGAATAAAGGATTATCATCAGTGAATAATATGCAACTATCTAAGAGAGCTGGGTATATCATATTAATGCCTGTCACCACCCCCACAGACATCCACCCAGCCACACACAGTGAGCTGTCACAGAGATATAGCGGCCATTGGCCATGCTACTAGTCCATGTTCGGTGGTCAATGGAACTTTTTGCCGGCCACACATGCAGACAACGCGCTGAAATTTTAGATGACACGTTGCTGGCCAGAGGCAGGACGAGCTTTTCTGGCAAAGAAATGCCTGCTCGGCATCTGGTATTTGGGGCATGCGAGGCCAAGACGTGGCGGACCCCATCTGGTGTCCACCAGACGGAAAGGCAACATTTCCAAGGCCAAAAGCCTGCAATGCCGACATTCAGGCTTTGGCTTTGGGATAGTATGGGTGAAAAGTGTTTCTTCTGCACCAACCTGGAAACAGAATGGCAGGCTGCTAGAACTGGCCGCTGTAATGGCATGCAGGTCGTCAAACACTGGGCGGAAGGAGAAGGGTAGGATGGGTCTCTGGAGGTGCTGGTGGTACTCGGGCGATGGTGGAGGCTGAAGCGGAGGCTGATTTCCCTGAATCATGACACTGAGAGACATAGGGCAGCTGATGGAACCGCTTGGTGGTGGAGGAGGGGAGGAGGAATGCGAAAAGAGGGTGTGACAGTGGTTGGAAAAGGGCTCCCCCCCCCCGGCGTCGGTCTGCCTTTTTTTGGCCAAGTGTTGCCTCACATTTCAACTCATGCATTCGCTGCATGTGACTAGACTTGTTGGTGGTGGTTAAACACCTAAATTCTTTCTTGCCTCTACTGAGTGCCTTTTTACGGCAAAGGCGGCAATATGACAAATCGCTGGGTGAATCAGAGGCTTGCACAAAGAAGGCCAGGCTGAGAGGTCCCAGACCTTTTTGACGGCGATAAGCTAGGAGCGGGTTCCGCTTGACCGTGGCCTGGTTGGCGACTCAAATCAGCGGACTCTGCGACCCGCCCCTCGTCACCTTTTTGAGGCAGACCCGTACCAGACACTCGGAACCCCATCGACATCCTCCTCGTAGTGATGAAGCGCATCGGCACAAGCAAATTCTGCTGAAAAGACCAAGTTGGATCCGCAATTGTTCGTCATCATGCATCATCAACACAGTGACTTCGTCGTCCTGACATTCTGCATATCCAGGACTGCGGGCTACCAGCAAGAGGGACGCAAGGCGTTGCCGACCGCGCCCCGTATTTTTTGCCGATTGACCGGCTTCCTTCTCCTCCTCTGACGGCATCAGTAACTCGGCGTCAGAGCAGAGACAATCATCCTCTTTGGCCTCTTGATCTTTTAACATGCCTTTGACTCCCCAACCGCATTTGTCAACAAAGAGGTCTTCAGAAATGGATTATCCACATTGGGGGTACACGATTTTGACATTTTGGGCTGCTTCATGTTGGACGTATGCTGATTGAAGCAGAGACGACATTTGTGGCCGTGCCTTGGAGGACGAGGAGGTAAGGAACTGCTAGATGCAGGTTGCATTAACCACTGAAGGACAGATTGGGACGATGTTCGTTACTGAGATTCACAGGGGCCCTGACCCAGCGATGACAGGCGCTGACGGTCCTGCAACCGATGATCCGCTGGCAATGCGTGTTGTCCCGCCAGCACTGGGAAGAGCAACCTTCTCTCGTACCCTACCCTCCATGTGCTACCCCCCTCTTTGCTCTCTTACCACCTGAATTACGCTCCATGTTCAGAAAGATAAAAATTTGAGAAGGTATGGAAAGGTTTTGGAAAGTCTCTTATTAAAAGACGGCAAATCACAGCTATTCTCAAATCCCTCAAATCAAAACAAAATTGCTGGATCGAAATTTAACTGAAAGGTCGCTCTAATCCAACAAAGCTGGCCTGAGTCCAAAGTGAAAAAACGACAGTATCTGAAAATGTATACGGGATAATAAAAGGTATTTTTTGGCACCCATCAATTCACCTGTTGACTAAAAAATTGCTGTATTAAATTAACTGCAAAGTAGATCTATCAACAAAGCTTGATGACCAAAAGTGAAAAAAAAAACCCGTCAAATGTATACGGGTAATAAAAAGGGATTTTTTGGCACCATCAATTCACCCGTGGTGAAAAAAAATTGCTGTATTTTTAAAATTTAACTGAAAGTAATCTATAACAAAGCTTTAGCCAAAAAATGAAAAAAAAACACCTGTCTGAAGTGTATCGGGTAATAAAAGGTTTTTTGGCACTATCAATTCACACGTGGGGACTACAAAAATTTCTGATTCAAATTTAACTGCAAAGTAGATCTTCAACAAAGCTTGATGCCAAAAGTGAAAAAAAATGTATTTCTGATATTAACCCTTCCCCACAAAGGGCGTATGGATACGCCCCAGCGGGAATACCCCGCAAATGGACGTATCCATACCCCCTGGCGTCGCGGGGCTTTCGGGCGAGCCCCGCACGATCGCAACTTGGACAGCGGTAAATACCGCTGGGGGCATGCCCCACACCCCGGGCCGGGGTGGGCTCGGCCGCGGGTGATTACCGCTTATTTCCGCAGCCTGTCTGGCTGCGATAAAAAGCCGCAGGCAGGAGGAGTGAGCTCCCCCTTTCCCTGCTCCGGGGGGTTTCCCGCAGGGAGTGCGGGAAACGACCCCCTGTTTGTTTTTTCCTGGGAAGTGAACGGCATTCCGGGGTAATCTGGGGATGTCACCATGCCCCCCAATGCATTGTGGGCTTTGGTGACAGGCGTTGTCATGGAAACCCATTTCAAAGTACTGAAAACTGGAAATTGGTTTTGCTTTTTAAACCAGAAATTGATGATTGTGTTGGGAAGAAAAAGAAAAAAAAAAGGGAAAAAAAGTAAAAATAAATGTCAAAGTGAAAAAAAGTTAAAAACACAAAAAAAAAAAAATTTAAAATAAAAAACACTTTACAACCCCCCCTTTTCCCTTTTTTAAAAAAACCAATCCCCCCAAAAAAAATCAAAAATAAATAAATTTCCCATATTTGGTTGGGCCGCGTGCGTAACGACCCCCCCGAAAAATCGTCATGAAAAATTTAAACCCCGTACGGTAAAACCCCTTAAAAAAAAAAAAAAAAAAAAGTCAAAGAATTCCCGATTTTTGTACATCTTTGCGCACAAAAAATTGAATAAAAAGCGATCAAAAAATTTTCATATAGACCCCCAAAAATTTGTCCCAATTTAAAAACTTCAGTTCACCCCCGAAAAAAAAAAGTCCTTTACAGTCTCTGTATAGGGAAAAATAAGAAAGTTTTTGGCTTTCCAAAAGGACGGGCGATGTTTAAAATATTTTTTAAATTTAAATAAAAAATTTTTTTTTTTTTTAAAGTGCTTAAAAATTTTAAAAAAACTATATAAATTTGGGTATCCCCCAATAATCGTATCAAACCCAGGGAGAAAAACGCTAACTGGTATGGAAAACTGCACAGTGAGCGTGGTTTAAAAATAAAAATAAAAAAAAAATTCTAGGATTGCTTTTATTTTCTTCCCCTCCCTTTCCCCAAAAAACGGTTTTTAAAATGACCCAAAAATTCTTTTTTCCCCCCAAAAATTATCCCAAAAAAAAACTTTAAAACTCTTCCCGCAAAAAACAAGCCCTTACACGTCCGTACACAGAAAAATAAAAAAGTTATGGCTTTTAGACTAGGGCGATGAAAAAAACGGTTTTCCTTTTTTGAAAAAGTGTTTTTATTGTGAAAAAGCGGGGTAAAACATAAAAAAATATACAAATTGGTTTTACCCTGTAATCTTTATCAAACCTGATGAGTAATACTAGTATGTAGTTATCTCCCGGGGGCCCGCTTTTAAAAAATAAAAAAAAAAAAACACTACCGGGAAAAGCTGTTTTTTGGGTTCAAAATGCCTCAAAAAAAACCTTTAATAAAAAGTGATAAAAAGGGGCATATCCCCCAAAATGGAAATAAAAAAAATTTTTAAAACTCACCCCACAAAAAAAACCCCCAGAATATCCCCGTATAACAAAAAAAGGGAAAAACGTTATGGCTATCAAAAAAGGGAAAAAATAAAAACGCAATTTTTTTTTTTGGGGGGGGGGGACCTTTTTCTTTTGTGAAAAAGAAATAAAACAAAAAAAAACTTTAAAATCTTTACCATTAAATTTACCCCCCCCCATAGTAAAGATATCTTTTTCATTTACACTGCACGGCAAACGCTGAAAAAATTGAAGCTCAAAAAAAAATGGGGAAATTGCTTTTTTCCCCTCATTTTCATAGCCCAAGGGAAAAAAAAAAAGCAACTTTTTTATACCTGTGAAAAAAAAAAATGTAAAATACCCCCTTAGATGAGTTCTTTGGGGCCCGTGCTGAATCCAAAATGGGTTTAAATTAGGGAAGGGGTTTCCTGTTCTGGAAATTTTGGGGTTTTGGTATATGTGAAGGGCCCCCCAAAAAATTTTGTTTCCCAAAAGCCAAAGTGCGTCCCTCCCTTATCCCCCCTGCCGGCCCCAAAACAGCGATTACAACCCATTGGTAGGGTATTGCAAATTGGAAAAAATTTTGGAAAAAAGGTTTTTGGGGTTGGGGCTTTTTTTACCAGGATTCCTTGAAAAAATTAAACTTTTTCACTAAAATTGCAGTTTTTTGGAAAAAAAAAAAATTGTTTTACATTTTCAAACCTAACGCAAAAAATTTTTTTGGGGAACACCTGGGGGGGTCGATAGGGCTACTACCCCCTGGTTTATTTTCCCTTAAAGGGGGGTTTTTTTCCCAAATTTTGGGGTATTTTTAGGGGGGGTTTATTTAGGTTAAAAACTTTGGGGTGTCCAAAACCTGAAATGGCCCAAAATAAAATGGTAATGAAAATGAAACCCCAAGAGTCCAGAAAGGTGATCCCCCTATTCGGGGGGCTTGTGGTTGACCCAAAAAATGCACTAGGGCATTTAATGGGATATCTCTAAAAAAGGCAGAATGGGGGGGATAAATATTTTAAGTTGTTTTTCCCCTAAACACATTTACCGTATTTTGTGAAAAATGTAAAAAAATTTAAAAAAATCTGCAAAAAAGTGAAAATTTTGAAATTTCACTTCCCCCTTTGTTTAATTCCGGTAAAAACCCCTAAGGGGTTTAATAAACTTCCTAAATGGGGTTTTTGAATACTTTAAGGGGTGTTTTTTTTGTTTGAGGGGCATTTATGGGGGAAATCTAAAAAACAGGCCAATAAAAATTTCCGTTAAAGGGGAGGGTTCTCAAAAAAAAAGGTATATTCCCCAAATTTTTTTGAAAATTTTAAAAATTACACAAAAATTTCTAAGCCCCTAAGGGTCGAAAAAAAAAAAAAAAGTTTTTTAAAAAAATTTGATGCCAAAAACAAAAGCAGGACATGGGGGTAGATCCCAGTTAAAAACTTTTTTGAGTGGAATAACTATCTTTTCTTACATGCAAAAAAATTTTTGAATTTTAAAAATTTGGGAAAAATTTTTTCAAATTTTTCACGTTTTTTTTGTTTATTTTTCAAAAATTAAAAAAAACTTTTTTTGGCCCCAAAATTTTCTTCTATTTTAAAGCCCCAATGTGTCACGAAAAAAAACAATCCTGAATCACATGGATGGTTAAAGTGTCAAAAAGTTTTTTCAATAAAGGGGACACAGACAGATTTCAAAAAAGGGCTCTTTTCAGAGAGGCCAAAAAATGGCTCCCGGGGGTAAGGGGTTAAAAGGTTTTTTTTTTTTTTTGGGCCCCATCAGTAACCTTGGGGGTGAAATAAAGTTGCTGGATTCAAAATTTTAAATGCAAGGTGGCTCATCAAAACAGCTGGCCTGCGCAAAATGAAAAAAACACGTATCTGAAAAGTATACGGGATAAAAAAAGGGATTTTTTTTGGGGGGACCTTTTCAACCCGTGGTTTATAAAAATTGCTGTTTTCACATTTAACGTTAAAATGATTAAAGAAAAAAAGTTGACTGACCAAAAGTGAAAAAAAACACCTGTTGAAGTGTATAGGGGTAATAAAAAGGGATTTTTTGGCACCTTTAATTCACTGTGGTGATACTAAATTTTTTGTATTTTAAATTTAACTGCAAAGTAGCTCTATGAAAAAAAGATTTACTGACCAAAAAGTTTAAAAAAAAACCCCGTCTGAAAAGTATCGGGGGTAATAAAAAAGGTATTTTTGGCACCCATTCCCAAACCCCCGTGGTGATTTCTAAATTGTTTTTATTCAAATTTTTTAAAAACAAAATAGCTCTATTTAAAAAAGATTGGGGCTGACCAAAAGTGAAAAAAACACCTGTCTGAAAAAGATACGGATATTAAAAGGTTAATTTTTTTGGGACATTTCAGTACACCTGTGGTGATACAAAGTTGTGGATTTTAAAAATTTTAAAGCAAAAGGGGGCTCTATCAAAAACAGCTGGCCTGCTCCAAAATGAAAAAAAAAGTATCTGAAATGTATACAGGTTTAAAAAAAGGGATTTTTTTGGCACCTATAAAAACCTTTGGGGATACCCAAAAAAGTGGATTCAAAATTTAATGCCCAAATAGAAATTTTCAACAAAGGGTTGGGGCTGACCAAAAATGAAAAAAAAACCCCCTGTCTGAAATGTTTTACGGGATAATTTTAAAAAAATTTTTTTGGGACCCACAACCCGTGGTGGGCTACAAAATTGTGTGTTCAAATTTAACTGCAAGGTGGGGGTATATCAACAAAACTGGACTGGGGAAAATTGAAAAAAAACACCTAAACTGAAATGTCTTTGCTGTCTCTGCTTTGTTTAAAAAGGGGCGTTCCCGTCTTGGAACAACAAAGTCTAAACCCCCCCGCTTTTATGTTAGCTGTCTCTGCTTAGTTTAAAAGGTACGTCCTGTCTTTGAACAAAAAGTCTCAGCCATTTCCCCCGGGATTATTTTGTCTAGCTGTCTTGTTGTTTTTAAAAGGTACATTTTTGTCTTTGATATTTTTGCCCAGCTCTGTCTTTCCCTAATTTATCCCGGGGTTTTTGTTTTAGCCTTTAATCCCCGATACTTTCCCCTTGAAGTTTCTGCTCTGTGCAGGCAATTTGTTGCTCCCCCCGTTTAGGGAAAATTTAATGCCCTAATGCTCATTTTTTTAATCCTCATAGTTTAGTATAAGTTGGGAGGCTGTGGCTGTGGGGGCCGGGGGTTGGGGGGGCCCAAAATTTAAAGTGCCAAATTTCTAAGTGGCAAAATTTAAAAAGTGGAAAACCTCAAATTATCCCAAAAATTGAGCCCGAAGGGAGCAGAAGGGAGGGAAAGGGGCTCTCGCCCTTTTTGTTTAAATTGCTACCCCTTCTTTGCATACCCTTATTTAAACCCTTGTTGCTATTTCTATTACCTTTTCAGGGCCTTTTGCCTCCTATCCCACCCCCCTATTTGCCCCCAAAACAAGTTTATCCACTTAAAACTCCTTTTCCTTCCTCACCTATGTATCATTCCACACGCTATTTTTTCCCCCTTCAACCACCCCAAAACCCCAGCCCCAAATTTTACTGCACAAAAGCCGCCATATTTTATCACCCCTTTTGGGTTTTTCTCTTTTTTATTCTCCTGCTTCTCCGCTGCAGGGGGACATCTCTCCCAAACCCGGGGCCCCCTTTTCCCTTTTTGCTCATTTCCCCCTCCTCCTCAGCCCCCCATAGAAAAACCCCGCTAACCCGCTTTCCATTCGCTGTAGTCTTTTCTGCCCCCCTTTTTAAATGTGCTCTATGGAACGCCCGATCCGGGTTTGCAACAAAACTCACTGTTTTTCATGACCCTTTTTTCCCAAATTTCCCCCAAAACCCGCTGGCCCTCACAGAAAAAATGGGTCCAGCAAAATTTACCCGCTTCCCCCTTTCCGCCCCTCACCTAGGGGGGGTTAAAAATTCCCCCCCACCCCCGAAAAAGAGAACAGGCCGGGTGGAGGAGTTGGCTTTTCTTCTCTTCCACACTGCCCCTTATCAGGTCCTTCCCTCTGCCCCCCTACTTTCCCTCCTTTGGGTCCCCCCCAGACTCCTTTCAAAACCCTTTTTCCCTCGAGTCGAGTTGTTTTCAGGGCCCCCGGCTCTCCCCGCCGTTTCTGGTTTATTTTGCCGCTGGGTCCCCACTTTTCCCCTTTTTCGGGAAAAGGGCCCACCTTTATCATGGGGTGATTTTTAAAAAATTCCCCTTTATGACCCCAAGTTCCCCTTTTTGCCTCACGGGTTTTTTTCAAATTTAAAACCCCCTTCATGGCCTCTCGCAGTTTATTTACTCCCCAAAAACCCAACCCCAAAGGGTGGGAAATCTTGGTTGGTTTCTGTTTTCTTTCCCCAATTTTTTTACTTCACTTAAATTTTCCTTTTTGCTCTTTACCCCAAACTTATCTCCCTTTTTTATCACTAATTCTCAGCCTTTCCTGGACAAACCTGCCCCTAAACCATACAGATAAAAATCCGCTCCCTTAAAAACTCAGAAAAAATACAGACACCATACAGTCCTCACTGCCCCCTTTTCCTCCCCTTCCCGTCCAGACCGGCTGTCAAAAAATTTTTCAATGAAAAACTCACAAACCCCCCGGGGCATGTTTGGGACCAACTCAAACACCGCCCCCAAACCCGAGTCAGACGCCGCAGCCCTTTGGGGGAAAACCTCAGACCCCCTTTTTTCTCCAGCGATGTTCCAAAGGGGTGCTGAGCGGCTTTTGGAAAAAAGTCAAGGGTTTTTGGGAGACTTTCTCCACTAAAAAATTTTGCTCGGACCCTTTTCCACTGGGCCCCCCACTGCGCCCCAAAAAATTAAATTTTTCCCCCCCTCTCTCCCACCCACACACAAACCCAAAAACGGGCCCCTTTGAAAAACCCCCCAATCCCCCATTTTTTTTATTTTTTATTATTTTTTTTCAAAAATGCCCTTTATTCCAGGGGGCCCGTACAATCGGGGGTTAAATCAATTTCATAAGTCAAAGGTTTCAAAGATAAAAGAAAAATGACAAAATTTGGCAACCCACAGAGGGGGAGGGGGCCCTACCGCGAGTGCTTACAATTTCAAGGAGGGGGGAAAAAGAAGGAGGTGGGGGCCCGACATGTATGAGGGGAAAATTGTGAAAGTTTTTAATTTTTAAACCCCTTAAAAAAATTTTTTTCATTTTTCTTTTTAATTTAAATGGGGGGGGATATTTTTGGGGGGTTAATCAATTAACTTTTAGGAATTTTAATTTTAGTTAAAATGGGAACAATTTTAAGGGCCCGTGAGGACTTTATTCGTGAGGGGGTTTTAAAAAGGGAAAAAAATTTGGGAAGATTTTGGGGGGAGGGGGTCGTGGAAAAACTTTGGTCCCTGGTTTGTAGCTTGAAATTAAATTTGTGGGGAAAAGGGGGAAACATTTAAGGGGTTGGGGAAAAAAGAGGAGAGGTAGTAGCGAGGAGAGGGTGGATAAAGGGCAGCAGGGGTTAAAGGGTG